>OY744476.1:96056812-96168003 GCA_963556175.1 Tipula confusa
TAACGCACAGTCACCCAAATAAAATTTCCGAATATTTGTGATGCGTTCAGAAAATATCTGAATTACAATTTAATCCAATGAATTAATTAAAAAGTTGATTTAATCCTGTTCCTTCGATAGTTTCAAACAGCTCCCAGTTCGAAAACGTTATTTGTATGATTATACTCTCTCTCTCTTTATAATATTAACTTGAACATATTAACACCAAAAATAGTTGTTCTTGACTAAATTTATTTTTATGTAATTTTAATTCGAAACAAAGAAAAAACTAATTTTGTTTTTTTCGGCGTGCTGTGGTTTTCATATTTCGTCAATTCAAGAAAACACTTGTTTAAGATAAAAAGAGAAATGAAGTTTTGTTTTTTGATTGTTATTTTGGTATGTTTGACTCTAATATCGATCATAAACATTTTTTATGCTGTTTCAATTACTCTAAGAGGTATCCGGTTAATATTTGTTAATAAGATTTCCAGCCCATTTCTGGCCACCCTACTTTTGGGTAAAGGCAGTGCTTCATTAAAGTTTCCCGCGGCTATTTTCATATAGAATACTATTTGGAATTTTAATTTTACTGCCGATTAATAAAATATATTTCACCACTGTTACCTACATTTTAAATGGATAACGGTTTGGATCCAATTAAATCAACTGAACGGTCTCCGAAATTGTCACTGCTAGTGGTTACTGATTTTTCAATAATTGTTTTGTAAATAAATGGTATTCACCACTATATCGAAAGAGTTACAGTTATTAAGACTACATGATTCTAAATCTGTTTTGCTATATTTTTTTTTTTAGATTTAAAGACTGAAGTCTGAACATAACGTACAATCCTAGTTGGAGGTTTTAAAGTAGGTATGAAAATATCTTCAAATGATCAGTTACCAATTCGAATGCCAACTAAATAATGATAATATATGTTTACGCTTAAATCCTCCCATTTAAAGGGTGTCTTCGGTTTCTGAAATTCTCTTGTTATGAAAAGCTACACCCAAGGGAATCACTATACTGCTTCTAATGCAACTGGTTTGGCATAGCCAATCAATCACGTGAATTTCCTTCACGATCAAACTTGACATCGCGCTTTAGTAGTTTTCACATTGGCTTCGTAATACCAACTAAGACGAGGATATATTTTACGAAAAGGCTACTGTTCTTACTTGGCGCGAAAAAAATATATTACTTCATTTAGAGGAGATTCTTTTTCCAACAACTTTAAAGCCTTCCACAGTAAGTAATTAGAATTTTTTTCATCAATAGGTCTACCTTGGTTGATTAACTAATTTTTAACTTTTTTAAAAAAGGATTTGAGACTTTTAATTAAGTTGTTAATAATTGTTTTGTTCTCGAATGAATTGATAGGTTTTACGTCCTTGTCGGGTTTTCCCTACCAACTCTCTTAATTAGATTAAGAATAGTTTATGTTAAGTGCCTCCATATTTTGTATCCTGGAGTTGCTTATGACAGTTAATTTCTTATCGGTACCTTATTGCGAAAGAGATCCCAATGCGTGCGTATTTGCATTGAAGCCACCTTCACAATTATAAAATTCAGACTGGAGGAATGATTGAAGAATAATCCCCGTTATAATCTAGTCGCTTTGTAATTACTTCGATAGTGTTCAACGTATTGTCCATATTTCGGTTATTTCCAGAGACCATAACCAAAATAACTAAAATATTGGTCCATAACCAAATTAATAAAATAAATAAGTTTTTGGTAATAATTTTTTGGGCCGCTCAGGGCCGCTCTGCGTGTTGCCCTTAGATGCCTTATAGATGCTCTTACTCCATCACATTTCTTAATTGGACAAGCGGCTACCAATATTAATGAATCGTTAGAGTCTCAAATATCTCATTTGCCTTCAACAAAAAATAAAGTGGCTGAAACCGAGATCTCCATTGCACATAAATGACTTACTCATTATCAAAGAAGACAACTTTCCCGAAACAACATGGCTGATAGGAGAAGTGATTGAAACGCACTCTAAATCTAACGGTCTTACGAGAGTTGTTTTTACCAAGGCAAAAACGGACAAATAACAGTCCATTCAATATCATCCTCAAGGAATCAATGCATATTACAATTTTAGGCATCCAATCATAGTGTCTAAATCATAAGCCTAAAATTTTGCCAACATTGCTTTCGTCGAGAACTGGTATATAAATTAGATTATAGGCGATTATATGACGTATTTGTCATTGAAAGGATAATCCAATTGACTTGCATTATTTAGTCAATTTTTTTAAAATCTAGTTTATATTAATTTTAAACTTTAAAATTAATATAAACAGATTTTTAATCTGCGACAGCAGCTAGGATGCAACCAAATCGTCGCCTAGTAGTCACATGTCGATCTACAAATCTAAGTTTTTTAATTGATACCGGAGCAGAAGTATCGGTTATTCCTTTCAAATATTTCCCAAACAATCATTAAGATAAGGATAGCCTGTTGGTTGCTGCTAACGGTACACCCATAACTACTTACGGCACACGCTTATTATGTTTAAATTTAGGGTTACGTCGCGATTTCAAACATATATTTATTATCGGATCAGTCACCAGGCCTATTATAGGTGCTGATTTCCTGGTCAAATTCGGCTTAATTGTAGATTTAAAAAAGAGGTGCCTCGTCGATAAAGACACGAATCTCAAAATAACAACAAGAGATGTAGGATTATGCATTTCGGAAATTGTGTCACCAAGATTGGTCAAAATAAATGGAAATTTAAGCCAACTTCTTCGCCAGTATCCTAGTTTAACACAGGAATCTCGATATGACCTTCCAATTAAACATACTATAGTACATCGGGTTGTGACACAAGGTCAATTACCTTTTTGCCATCCCAGACGATTGAATTCTGAAAAACATAAAATAACGAAACATGAGATAGAACATATGATGCAACTTAAGTTGTGCAGACCGAGTTCTTCTAGCGTAGCATCCCCTCTTCATTTAGTGCCAAAACGAGATAGTGGTTGGCGTCCGTGCGGAGACTACCGTAGATTAAATGCGGTAACCATAGCAGATCGGTACCCTCTCTCTCACATACATAGTTTTTCTATGTATCTCCAAGGATGTACAATTTTTTCAAAAATTGATTTAGTCCGCGCTTACCACCACATACCTGTCGCTACAGAAGACATATACAAGACCGCGATTACCGTCCCTTTCGGGCTTTTTGAATTTATGAGAATGCCTTACGGTCTGAGAAATGCAGCGCAGACATTTCAGCGTCTTATGAATGAAGTCACGAAAGATATGTATTTGGTTTACGTATATATCGATGATATACTGGTGGCTAGCAAAAACGAGATCGAATATTTGAACCATTTAAAACAAATTTTTGAAAGACTTACTAGCTATGGGTTAACTATAAAGACATCCAAATGTGAATTTGGCGTAGCTTCTTTAAATTTCCTTAGTCACGAAATCACCAAAGATAGTATCAGGCCATCTCCGGATCGAATCGTGGCTATCCTTGATTTCCCTGAACCAACATGAAAACAAAAAATGCCTTTGCTCAGGTTACATTACTTGCTCATCCGCTGGAGAACGCACCAATTAGAATTACGACTGATGCATCGGGTAAAGCAATAGGCGGAGTATTAGAGCAACTTATTAGTAAACGTTGGCATCCTATAGGATTCTTTTCCAGGAAATTATCCCTTCCCGAAACAAAATATTCTACCTTTGACCGAGAAATCGCAATTCACTGTGTTATCAAGCATTTTCGATATTTCGTCGAAGGTAGACTCTTTTACATCCTAACCGACCGTAAACCTTTGACGACCGCTATAGCATCAAAATCAGAACGAAGTCCTCGCCAGAGCCGGCAACTAGATTATAGCACACAATTTAGTACGGACATTAGGTATATAAAGGGTGAAAGCAACACCGTAGCAGATGCTTTATCCCGTTCAGATGAATATCAAGCTTCTGTTATAATTCATACAGCCCTCGATTTGCAACATCTCGTTAACTTGCAAACAGCCGACGACGAGCTCAAATCTTTTATTCAACTATCAGCAGGCATTACTAGTAGCAAGCGTGTTGCAGCCAAAACGATTTGTATATTGCTGCGGTAACTTTGTTTTTATTTTTATAGACGGTGGAGTATAACTTTATTCACTAATATTTTATTTAATTCAATTCAAAATGCAGCTGCTTTGACAGATGACAATGTTAAGAATGAGTAAAATGGTAGGTACAGTTCACAATTATATAAGCAAATTTAGTACATACAAATAATTATAACAGATTTAGTTCTGGTTTTAAATTTCAGATGTCATCATAGTAGTTTAAATGATCAACAATATAGATTGTCAAAATTAGAGCGGTAATTAGATTTCCCAACATGTCGTCCCCGTTGACGAATTAGGTGAGTCAAGCAATGGGAGCAGGCAAATTTTTGTAATGGGTCGTTCATATATCCCCTTTGATGTATGAACCGTGACCACACGGACCAACCCGTCTTTACCAGGGTGAACATTTGTGATACGTCCCAATGCCCATTGTCCTGGTGGAATGTTGTCACCTTTTAAGATGACCAAGTCGCCGACTTTGATGTTGTTGTGCTTTAATCGCCACTTTGACAGGCGATTCAAGGTTGTGAGATATTCTTCTTGCCATCTTTTTGCAAAATGCTGGAACAGTTGCTGTGTCATCTGCCAGCGGGATAAACGATTTACCCTCAAATGTGTGATATCGGACTCCGGTGGTAATGTAATTGGTTGTCCGATTATAAAATGCGCAGGTGTTAGCGCTTGGATATGTTCCTCTAGTGATTCACATAGAGGTCGGGAGTTTAGTAGACCCTCGATTTGAATTAATAGCGTGTTCAACTCTTCGTAACGCAGTACAGTTTGACCGAGCACGCGTCGCAAATGGTACTTTACCGACTTAACAGCGGCTTCACAAAGCCCGTTAAAGTGTGGTGATGCTGGTGGTACAAAATGCCATTTTGTATTGTTGAATGTGGTCCAGTTGATAATTTGATTTTCCTCTTTTGAAAATAGTTCAAGAAAAGTTTTTAGCTCATTTGCGGCCCCTACAAAATTCGTCCCATTGTCACTGTAGACATCGGTGCAGATTCCTCGACGGTTTTGGAATCGTTTGAATGCTCCAAGGAACGTGTCTGTGGTCATATCGGATGCCAGTTCAAGATGTATGGCCTTGGTGGCCATGCATGTAAATACGACGAGGTATGCTTTGTAGGTGATGACCTTTCGTTGTTGATTATTCTTGATTACATATGGACCAGCGTAGTCTATGCTTGTTTGCAAAAATGCGCGGATTAGGTTGACCCGTGGCGGTGGTAATTGTCCCATGAGCTGCTCTTGGGTTACCCTTTTCTATCGAAAACATTTGATACAGTTATGTATCACGCGTCGAACCAAATCCTTGCCGCGGATTATGGTGTATTGCTGTTTTATTATGGACATCAATAGCGTTGGACCTGCATGTAGATTCTTCTCATGGGCTTCTCGAACTAATTTCTGTGCTACAAGGTGACTTCATGATAATATGATCGGATGTTTCATATCGTATTTCTCCTTTGCGTGTTCCAGGCGGCCACCAACTCGCAAAATTCCAGCTTTATCTACGAATGGGGATAGAAAAGAAATGTTAGATTTCTTTAATGGAGAATTGTTGCGCAGACTGTTGATTTCATCAGCGAAACTTGAAAGTTGCGCTTCATGCAACATTGTTTTGTACGACTCGTACAAATCGGCTACCGTGAAAGGGCTGATGACTCGGGCCTTGAAATTTCGAAAATTGTGCCTTGCTCGTCTCACCCAAGCAAGCATTCGAATTGCCTTGCTGAAACTTGAATACTTCTCAATGATTTCAGCAGCAATTACTGACTTTTCCTCTGGTTTTCCTAGCTCCTCTCTAGCAAAATTAGCTAGTGCGACAGTGTCTACTCTCTTTGAATTTGGTACTTCCGGAGATTGAATTGGTTCGTAACGTAGCCACTCCGGTCCTTGCCACCACATTAAATTTTCGAGAAGTTCATTGGGAAGAATGCCACGGGATGCTATATCTGCCGGGTTCTGTTTCGATGGTACGTATGACCATTGCTGAACATTTGTTATATTTAAAATTTCGGTCACTCTGTTAAGCACAAATACATTTCCTTTCCTAGGCGGGTTTGCGAGCCAAGCAAGGACGGTGGTGGAATCAGACCATAACGAGACTTGTGGAGTCGTTGTGAGCTCCAACGACTTTATCACCAGTGCGAGTAATCGGGTCAATAAGAGAGCCACGCATAACTCTAGTCTAGCTGTAGTGGTGTACTTGATCGGCGCAACTTTGGTTTTCGCGGAAATGATGTTTGTATCTATTTTTCCATTGGAATTTACGGTGCGGGCGTATATGACGGCGGCGTACGCAGTATTTGATGCGTCCGCAAAGCCACACAGATGCAATGCTGTATCGGAATTTAGCCATCTTGGTATTTTGAGCTCTTCTAGTGATTTTAGTTTGCTTCGGATAGTTGTCCATTGCTTCTCGACATCTGTGGGAAGTTCATCATCCCAGTCAAGCTTTAACAACCACAGACCTTGAAACAGAATCTTTATTGCAACTGTCACAGGTCCCAGCCATCCCATTGGATCGAATACGCGTGATGCTTCAGACAGCATATTTCTTTTGGTCAATTTTGTTGTGATTGGCAGCGATACCTTGAACGAGAAACAATCAGATTGAGGATCGAATTTAATTCCGAGAACTGAAATCAACTTGGTCCCCTCGGTGATTTCTCGAATTGAAATTTCTCTGTCATTCGGTGGTATGTTCTCCAGGAGTTTTACGTCGTTGGCTGACCATTGGTGCAGGTGATACCCACCGAGTCTCAAAAGGGAAATCAACTCAGTTTGTATGTTGGTGGCTTCATTGATAGTACTCGCTCCAGACATTAGGTCGTCCATATAAAAATCTCTCAGCAGTATCTTTGAGGCAAATGAGTGAGTTTCACTGCTTTGGTGTGCTAATCTCTGGAGGGCATGAGTTGCCAGAAAGGAAGCTGACGCCGTGCCGTAGGTATTTGTTAGAAGACGGTAATGTTTTACTGATGATGCCGGTGAGTCACGCCAAATAATGGGTTGGTAGTCCGTATCTGGTTTTTCAATCCACAACTGACGGAACATTTTTTCAATGTCCGCCGTTATTATGTAATGATGTTTCCGAAATCTTATTAATATCTCTAAGAGGGTTTGTTGAACAGTCGGTCCGACCATCAACGTATCATTTAGAGATACCCCCGAGGTTGTTTTTGCTGATGCGTCAAATACCACACGCAACTTGGTGGTTGAACTAGTTTCCTTGATTACAGGATGGTGCGGCAAGTAGTACAGTTTCTCGTCTGGTAACTCGATTTGATCTAGTGGTATTTGCTCCATGTGACCGAGTGCTTCGTATTCTGCCAAAAATTTTGTGTAGTTTCGGTGGAGTTCAGGGTTTTTCGTCAGCTTTAGCTCCAGTGAACTGAATCGCCTTAGCGCTTGGTATAATGAATTTCCCAATATAGACTTATTGGGCTTGAAAGGTAGCGGTATACTGAATTTACCTGAACTTTCAATTTTTAAGTGCTTGTCGAAGTGTTCGATACATCGTTTCTCCTCGTCGGTGTACTGTTTGACAGCTGGCAGTTCTTCTATCTCCCAGAATTTCCTCAGTGATTGGTCGATACTAGTTTCTTCTTGAACAGACAGACACGTGATGGTTTGAAGTGGTACGCCATTCGCTTCATATATTCCTCCTACGATCCACCCTAATTTAGTTTTCTGTGCAACGGGCTGTTCTGCGCCTTTCCTTAGCTGACCATCAGATAGAAGCGTTAGGAATATATCACACCCAATTAAAAGATCTATGGGGCCCGGCACATCGAATTTAGGATCGGCTAATGACAATTGATTAAGATATGTCAATTGCTCGCGGTTTATGGGTTTAGGAGGTAGGTTTGACGTTATTTTCGGTATTACATATGCAGTAATATCAATGTTGAATTTTGTATCGGTCTTAGATCTCACACATAGTGAAGATACCCCTTTTGAATACCCAGCTCTTCCGCCATTAAGGGTGTTGATGTCAAATCTTGCATTCGACCGTACAAGGTTTAATCTATTCGCACAGTACTCAGTGATGTACGATCTGGTTGACGCGGAATCCAGCAGAGCACGACAGAGCTGCCAATTGCCATACCTGTCGCGTACATCAACCATTGCGGTCGGTAGTAGTGCATCAGCACTTACGCCTTGGTGTGATGAATGTAAAGTTTGAGCGGGATTTGCATTAATATCTTTAGGACCCTTGCACATGGCGAACATTGTAGTAGGTTCTGGGTTGTTGGGTGGTTTCGGCTCAGACGTAACATTCGGAGAGATTGCATTTAAATGTACCAACGAATGGTGTCTTTTCTTACATTGGTGGCATCGTCCCCTCGATCTACAGTTATATGCACTATGCCCTTCTGCCAAACAATTGAAACACCTGGAACTTTTGTTTAAGTACAGCCTACGTTCTTCTAAATTCATTTGAATAAATTTAGGGCAATCACATAAGCGATGCTCTTGGTTGCTGCACAATGAGCAGTTAGGTGGTGATTTGATTTCAGAGTGGAAACTTTTTACAGTAGAACATTGTCTGGGTTGGTACTTATTGGTTTGGTATTTAAGGCCTTCGAGTGAATTCATTCGGTTGCTCAAGAATTTGAGAAAATCTTCAATTGCTGGAAACTCCTGTTCTGACGACTCCTGTCGCCATAGCTGCAGTGTGGTCTCATCCAGTTTCTTCTCTGCTAGGTACACTAACCAACAATCTCTAGAATCGGCACTAGGTCCTAGGGCCTTTAAACCGCGAATGACTTCGTCACATGTATCGTACATATGACTTATCGTTTCAACCGAAGGTTTGGTAATTTGCGGCTGCTTGAGATATGTCTCGATGAATTCATTCACTATGACGCGCTTCCTGTCATAACGTTTGACGAGTTTCTGGAAAGCCTCAATGTAGCTAGCGTCATCTACCCGGAAGTGTCGTACTAACGTTTCAGCCGGACCTCGCAGTTGGCCCACCAAGTACTGGAACTTTTGAGCAGGTGATAAACTCGTGTTTTCATGGACGGTGCTTTTGAAAAGGTCGTGAAATGACTGCCATTCACGAGCCTTGCCGCTAAAGGTAGGTAGTGTTAAACGAGGTAGCTTGAAATCTGCTGATGGACTTGAAAATGATGAGGTTAAACTCGTGTCATTCATACTGCTAGATGGTAATTGCATCTTTGTCCTCATTATTTTTTGCAATGTGGCTACGCACAGGTAGTAGTTGTCGTCCTCTGCTTCAATATCCGACTCAGCGTTTGCATTGATGGAGAATATTTCGTCCTCCACGCTCACAAAACTTTTTTAATGCTCCTTTAATTTCTCTAGCCTCGTGCTCATTTCTTCGTATGGCGTAGTATCTCTGCATGCCTTTGCATATGTGGTCAACCTTTTAATTTGGCCTTTGATGACTGAGCGTCGTTTGACTAGGGCGTCCATGCTAAATTTGAACAACGTGGTAACTTTGAGGTTAAGGGAAATTTTCACTATCACTTAAAACAATAAAGTTATACTTATCGGTTTGCGGTTTCCCAGTAGAAATCCTGTAACTTCAGCAGAAAATGGCAGTCCACGTGGCAATGATATGGGGTTTCATTTCCCACGCGGTCCAATTTCAGCGATGAATTTAAACTGTATCCGGCTCGAAGGACCAGCTGTTGCAGCCAAAACGATTTGTATATTGCTGCGGTAACTTTGTTTTTATTTTTATAGACGGTGGAGTATAACTTTATTCACTAATATTTTATTTAATTCAATTCAAAATGCAGCTGCTTTGACAGATGACAATGTTAAGAATGAGTGAAATGGTAGGTACAGTTCACAATTATATAAGCAAATTTAGTACATACAAATAATTATAACAGATTTCGTTCTGGTTTTAAATTTCAGATGTCATCATAGTAGTTTAAATGATTAACAATATAGATCAGATGTCATCATAGTAGTTTAAATGATCAACAATATAGATTGTCAAAATTAGAGCGGTAATTAGATTTCCCAACAAAGCGTAAACTAGAAGAAATACTCGACCAAAATACATCCTTAGCAATTTGGTGCGAAACTTCGCTAGGAAACAATCGACCTTATATACCTCGCGACTTACGTCAAACAATTTTTTCAAAAATACATGGTCTATCGCATCCAGGCATTCGAGCTACTCGAAAGCTTATTGCATCAAAATATTTCTGGCTAAATATGAACATCGATGTCGGATTTTGGGCAAAAACATGTGTCGCTTGCCAAAAATCTAAGGTAAATCGCCATACTCGATCCGAGTACGGTGACTTCAAAATTCCTTCCGGCAGATTCGAACACATCCATATGAATCTTGTTGGGCCATTACCGCCATCCGACGGTTTCAATTATATCCTAACAATAGTGGATAGATTCACACGATGGCCAGAAGCCATTCCGTTAACGGATATGAGAACAACTACCATAGTACGGGCATTCGTGGGCCACTACATCTCAAGATTTGGCGCTCCACTTGAGATAGCGACTGATCAAGGCACTCAGTTCGAGAGCAATCTTTTCAGTAGCTAACCAAACTGTTAGGTTCTCACAGGATACGAACAACGACATACCATCCTCAAGCAAATGGTATGGTGGAACGATTCCACCGCCAATTGAAATCTTCTCTATATCGAACACCCTAAATTGGAATACTGGACTCCCATTCATTCTCCTTGGTTTTCGAACGTCGATCAAAACTGATCTCGGATGTACTCCAGGAGATCTTGTATACGGACAATCACTTAAGATTCCTGGAGAACTAGTACTACATTCTGAAAATACGACATCGACCGATCCTGCTTCACTGGCTGATAAACTACAACAGTCGATGCGTAACGTCGTACCCAACGATACCCGGAGCAACCTTCAAAACAATGTATTTATTCCCAAAGACTTGACGAACTGCGAAAATGTTTTCGTTCGCGTGGACAAGGTCAAGATCGGTTTGACCCCACCATATGAAGGTCCTTATCGAGTGATAAGAAAGCTCCGGAAATATTTTATTATCGATATGAAAGGTAAATTCATGTCGATCTCAATTGACCGACTAAAACCCGCCTACTTGACAGACGAAATAAAACCAACGTTATCAACAAACAAAATAAAGAAAAACATACATTTTTAAAATATTCGGAGGTGATTTATATTTAATATATCTTATATACTGAGAAGGGAGTTATGTGGTAGTTCAAAATAAACAATTATTTTAGTATCCACATACGTCATACGATTCGTCATACAATACGTCACACGATACGTCATACGATGCAACCGCATAGTGGTATTGATGAATTTCACCTTGATGCAATTTAATAAAACAAAAAACGAAAATTCAGTCTGTAGTGGAACGTGGACAAGAGCACAAAATTAAAATAAATTATTATATTAAAATTAATTATTAAAATAAAAAATTATAAAGTTTTAAATTAAACTATTCCTTTTATTTTAACCCTCGTATATTGTGTTAAATAAAATTAAATAACCAAACACAATAGTATCAAATATAGTTGATTGATTGATTGATTGATTGATTGATTGATTGATTAGAGTGTACGGCCAAGGACGAACCAGGAACTCCCGGAATGCCGGGCACCACCGTACACATATAACAAAACCACCGTGTTACATATAACAAAACCGAAGGAGTGGATGGAATGTTAGTTATGACAGACTCGACCCGGTTGCAGACACCTAAGCGATCGATAGTTAGTATTTTTTTTTGTGGCGAAGGGAAAGGAAGGATTAGTTAGTAATGATAAAATTGGTCCGGTTTCCCAGTAGCCAATATTCAAACTACTGTTAGTTAGCACAAGACAATCACAATTGTAATGAACTGCTCTGCATTTTATCAGGATCTCCAATCTGCAACCATTTTTCTGTAATCTTGCATTGTTTCTCTGAAAAAAATATATATTAATGGGCTAATTTCTTAAAGCTGTAGGCTGTAATAAATTGAATTAGTTTTCGATTGAAATGTACAATTAAATATTAAAATATAAAAATATAACAAAATATAATAAATATAAAAATATAAAAAACCTACAAAATGTCTGCAAGCCGTAGGCTGTAATAAATTGAATTAGTTTCTGCTTGAAATTTACAATTAAATTATAAAAATATCAAAAATATAACAAATATAACAAATAAAAAATATTAAAATAAAATTATAACAAAATATAATAAAATTAAAAATATAAAAATATAAAAATATTAAAAATATTAAAAATATAAAAAATATAAAAATATAAAATATATTAAACATATAGAAAATAGAAAAATACAAAAAATATAAAAAGGATAAAAATATAACAAATATAAAAAATAAAAATTATAAAATATATAAAAAAATACAAAACATAAAAAATATAAAAATATAAAAAATATTAAAATATGAAAAATATAAAAACCTAAAAATATTAGATATAAAAAAATACAAAAAATATAAAAAACTTAAAGACAAAAAATATAACAAAAAAATATAAAAAATGTAAAAATATAAAAAATTTAAAACTTAAATAAATAAAAAAAGTTTTATTTAAAAATTTTTATTTTGAATGTCAACAAAATAGCAATTTGCTGTGCGGTTTTATACTCAGAAATTAGTTTAACTGGCAGGAGACAACTTAAAAATATAACCCCATTGCTTTGACTATCATGTTGAATTATCCAGGTTTGGTAGCAATGTTAAGTTTAGATCTGCGAATGACGAATTTGAAATAACTTTAATTAACTGTAATACGTATTATGGACGGAAATCACTGGAAGGGTCGGCAAAATTGGCGTTACGTTCTAGGTCAGATATTGATAACTGGGTATATTTAAAACAGTTCTTAACAGAAGAATTCCATACTGAACCACACAGCAGAAAAATCATCAAACAATTAGAAGCCAGAAAAAGACGGAAAACCGATTCTTTATTAGATTATATGCTGGCAATGTGGGAATTACGGTAATTAATTTAATTAGATGAATTATCAATTATTGAATACATCATTGATGGAATAATCGATACCAGAGAGAATAAAATTTTGCTATACGAAGCGCAAAATATAAAACAATTTAAATCCAAATTAGAATTGTATGAGAATTACAAGTTACATAATCCAATGCCTAAAAAGTTAAATTTTAATACACGAAAAATTTCTCTAAAATGTTTTAATTGTGGTGAAACGGGACATAAGGCTAAATTTTGTTCAAGAAAAGGTGAAGGTCCAAAATGTTTTAGCTGCAATCAATTTGGAAACTTAGCAGATAGATGTCCCTCTAAAGCTAAAGTTGAATTCGCTACTGTGTCAGCGACTACCACAAAATCCACGAAGATAGTTGAATTAAATGAGCAACTTATACAAGCACTAATAGACACGGGGGGGATGCCACTTTCATAACGGATGACGCTTATAAAACACTTGGTTCACATAAAATACAGCCGTTTTCCGTAAATTTTAATGGATTAGGTAACAGCGCAGTGATGACCAAATGATATTTCTATGCCCATCTTAAAATAGATCAGGAACATTTTAATGTAAAAATATTTATCGTTTCCACAGAAAGTATGTATCATCCAATGATTATTGGGAAAGATGTTTTACACGGTACTAGAACTACACTGGATGGAGCTGAAACAACAATTGATCGAATTTTCAAATTAAACGAAGTTGAGGAAAATTTACTAAGCTGTTTCAATTTAATGTCAGAATTCGAGCTCAAAATTGGGGATGAGAAATATGCAGCGGAAATTAAGGAAATGGTTCGTAAATACAAACCAAAAGTGAACTGCAAAACATCGCCAGTGAAATTAAAGATAGTCCTAAAATCTGATAAACCAATTTCGCAACCACCAAGAAGATTAGCTCCAGCCGAAAAAGCCGAAGTGGATAAGATAATTATAGAATGGCTGAATGAAGAAATCATTAAACGGGAATATTTTGTACCAAAACTTCGGAAGCTCTGTGAAGCTTGACGTCAAAATTGTATTCCATGTATACTTGTGGAAAGAAAGAGAGAAAAGCAAGAAAGTTTCTTCCACAGTATGCGAACTATGATATGCCGCTCATAACCTACTACATTGACCATCATGGACCTTTGGTAAGCACAAACAAGAATTACAAATATATATTTTCCGTTATAGATGCCTTTACCAAATTTGTGTGGCTCTATCCGGTAAAATCTACATCAACCGCCGAAATAATCACAAAACTGGAAGTGCAAGAAAGTGTATTTGGCAACCCAATCCACTTGGTTTCAGACAAGGGAACAGCTTTTACTTCAAGCATCTTCGGAGATTATTGCATCCAACGCAATATTGAACACATGATGATTACGACGGGAGTACCGAGGGGCAACGGATAAATTGAGAGAATCCATGAAATAATTATACCTGACCTGACTAAGTTAGCTTTATCAAATCCTGGGGAATGGTACAAATATGTAACAAAATTACAGCAATACCTGAACTCCAGCTGGCAAAGGAGCGTAAAGATGACTCCGTTTGAATTACTATTTGGGGTCCGGATGAGAAATACAGAATACGTTCGATTGGCCGAAACGCTAAATGTGGAAATTGCTGACCGATTCATGTTATCCAGAGATGTTATTCGTAGTCAATTTTTAGGTCCATATAAAGTAAGAAAAGTCAACGGTACAATAGTATCAAATATAGTGTATATAAATTCGATTTTCGGCGATTATATGACGTATTTGTCCACAAACATTTAATTCAATTGATTTGTACTAAATAATACATTTTTTTAAAATTTAATTTATTTTGATTTAAAAGCTTTGGGTCAAATAAAGTGTATATAAATTGGTTCATTGTTATGTTTGTTTATTTTGCTTTTTACATTTTCAAATTTCTATTGTTTTATACTTTTATATTTTTAACGATGGGATGAATTAATTTATTTGTAATTTCCAGGAGAACATTAATTCAATCTATTACAGCCTTCTGGTAAGAGCAATTAGTTCCAATAAGAGTTGCCAATAAGAGATTACCGAATGCAGAGCAGTTCAGTAAAATTGTAATTGTCTTATACTAACAGTAGTTTGAATATTGACTACCGAGAAACTGGACCAATTCTGTTTTACTGCCATACCTTTCCTCTTTTTCTACCCCACAAAAATTTACTAACTGTTAGCCGCCAAGGTGTTTGTAACCGGGTCGATTTCAATAATTGAACTAATATCCTGCCTTACCCTTCCAAAGCTAATTTCCGATAACTAACTGCCAAAACCCATTTTTTGCATCAAACTTCTTTAAAACGTTTGTTTTGTATAAATCAGGTAGTATTTCGGGTGGATTGGTTCACTATTGATAATATGTTGCCCGTCCCATATCTGATTCTATAATTCATTGAAAATCTTTGTATGAACATGATAAGTCTACTTTTTTTGGCTTGCTGTATATTTATAGTACCCTTGCTTTATGCATTGATTATAAGTTTACTATTGGTATAATCTAATGGTATAATATAACAGTTTGTGTACTTGAATTAAATAAATCAATCAATGAAGCACTATACTTGTCTTCTGCATATATTCAATCAAAATATAACTTTGATGTGTCAACTACCAAACTTCATGTTGCCTGTCACCTGCATGTCCCAGCTACGGTAACAAAACTTGGTTAATTTATTAAAAATTTATATTTAATATAATTTTCAAAACAATTAAATTGATTTATTACATTTTGAATGCAAACATGAACATATAAATATTTATGTATATAAACTTGAGTGATTGATCATACGTGATCATAATATTTGATGCGGTTATCCATTTTATGTTCGATCGCGCGTATTTCGATCATTTAATTAAAATATCATTTAATGATCGTAGCACGTGATTAGATTTTATGATCATTTCAATTTCTTTTTTTTTTTTTTTTGGTATGGTTAATTCGAATGATTGATAGTTTTATTATATAACTATTTTAATAAATAAATTTATTGACAATATTTACATGTTTATATATACAAGTTTATGTAAAAACTCATTTTTTGATGTTTTGAGTGATGGAATTTATTCGATCGAGGTTTATACGACCAAGGCGCCAGAAACCTCAATGTATTATTTAATTTTGATTAATCAATCAAAATCATACGAGACGTTTGTTTGTTTTTTAAACGTGATACATTTTTTTTTAATAAAATTTATATTGGAATTATTATATTATATAAACCAACAAATTTACCAGATAAATGAACTGGTAAGAGTTTTTGCTCCATAATTTTCAAATGACCAAAAGTCACAGTTTTAGCCATGTGCGAAATAAATTTAAATATTGAAAGAGGGGTGCGACGGTTGTACAAGCTCCTCGCGCTGCATCCTGGGTAACGCCAAAAGTATAACCATTGATCGGCAGGGTAGGCCCTGATTGGTTAATTTCAAACGGAATAACCCAGGCGTCGTAACTGGAAATGATCAGTGCATGACTGAATGCATGGGCAAATTTACTTTTGTCATCAGTATATGGGTTGGAAACCCAGAACAAAAAAATCCATCATGGAGAAAACTGATAAGGAGGAAACGTACGGTGCGGAGAACGGAGACCCAGTGCTGGCGACTGGGGACAGTGTGTAAGCGGGCTCTAAGTCGTCGTTACCCAATTACTGCAAAATTTCAGCAGTAGTGCACTTGGCAGCTGAAACTGATAATACAACAAGCACTGCTGCTGCCGTGGCAAACTTGGCTGCAGTAACAGTAAATTTTACAAGGGAAAACGAGAACCCATTTCTGAGAGGTAACAAAATCTTGAGATCTCCAACATTTAAAAAAGCTAATTGAATAGGAGATATTAGAAAGAATAATCCATATCAATCAAGAAAAGAGAATGAAGATAAAACTGCCTCAAACATAGAGAGTAAAAACCGGAATCTCAATGCAAACCTGAAGAGTCTAGAAGACATGGTATCAAAGCTAAATAACGAAGTTGTTTTACTAAAAAAAGAAAATGAAGACCTAAAATGCATCATTCAAGTGGGTGGACATTCAAACAATAAGACATTTAACAGTAAAAATAATATAAAACACCAGGAAGAAATGAAGGTTGAAAGTGAGTCCATGCAAGTGACAACAATCACAATTTAAACTAAGAACAAAGATGTAAGTATCTCGGTTATATACTGTCCACCACGCTATAACTTAAAAAAAGAAGAATATGAAGAACTCTTTCACTCTTTGGAACGATGTTTCATTATTGGCGGTGACTTCAACGCAAAAAACATTTTTTGGGGCTCCCAAAAATTACAACACCAAAAGGAAGAGAACTGTTTAAAATAGCCAAAAAATTAAAATGCGACTTCCAATCTGGTAGCGCACCTACTTACTGGCCAACAGATCTAATCAAAACTCCTGATCTTATAGATTTCTATGTAACAAAAGGAATATCTGACAACTACATACGAATTGAAAGTAATGAACCTTACATCAGATCACTCTCCTGTTATCATGACATTCAGCGAAACTATTATTCAAAAAGATATATCACCAAGATTTTACAACAGGAACACTAATTGGAACCTTTTTCGTGAATTGTTAAATGAAAATATCAAACTGCAAGTGCTAATAAGAAGATCTATGCACATTGAGGAAGAAATTGACAGACTAATTGAAAATATACAGCAAGCAGCGTGGTAGAGCACTCCACTCGAAACTGCAAATAACAGTAGAGGCACAAATTATCCACTCGAAGTAAGAGAACTGGTAGCAAAAAACGTAAAGCACGTAAGTTCTGGCAAATAAATCGATTTGCAGCTAATAAAACCGAGCTTAATAACTTATGTAAAAAACTGAAATCTATTATCAGGAAAGTAAAAAATGAAACAATAGAATCATATTTATCTTCACTTACTGGTCAAAAAGACACTGAATACTCCTTATGGAAAGCAACAAAATCGATCAAGAAACCAAAAAATTCAACAGCACCTATTAGAAATGATAACGGTACGTGGGCTCGTAGTAGTAAGCAAAAAGCGGATCTGTTTGCGAGGCACCTCGAAGAAACTTTTCAACCACTACCCAGACAATCTGCGAATGAAAATGTTAATTTTGTGCACAGATCAAATGAGCTTGAAATACCAACTGTAACGCTCCGCGAGTTAAAAGAAGAAATAAAAAGTTTAAATCCGAAAAAATCTCCTGGATATAATTTAATAACTGGGCAAATTATAAAAGAACTACCAGACAAAGCAATACACAAACTTCTGCACATAATCAATGCTTTGTTTAGATTAAGGTTCGTTCCAGAAGTGATCATGATTTTAAAGCCAAACAAAAACAGTAACGATAAAAAGTCATTTAGACCAATATCTCTACTTCCTACTATAGCGAAGATATTTGAAAAACTACTTCTGAAGAGACTAAAGCCTATAATAAAGGATAATGATCTTATACCTGCTTATCAGTTTGGATTCAGAGAAAAACATTCGACCCTAGAGCAAGTTCATAGAATCACAGATATTATAGAACGTACTCTAGAAACGAAAAAGATATGTTAAAGCCTCTTCTTGGATGTAGCGCAAGCATTTGATCGTGTATGGCATAAAGGATTAGAGTACAAGTTACATCGCGATCTTCCCAATCAGTATTATGAAATCCTAATATCTTACATAATCGACAGGCATTTCCGTGTAAAATATGAAGATGAATATTCGGATCTAAAGAGAATTGTAGCAGGAGTGCCGCAAGGAAGCGTTTTGGGACCCATCTTGTACCTCCTGTACACACGAGATATACCACTAATGAAAAAAACAATCATAGCTACATTTGCTGACGACACAGCAATTTTGGTGAGTAATACAGTTAGTAACTGGATGAAGAAATGGAGAATTAAGCTCAATGAAACAAAATCGGTTCATGTGAATTTTACTAATAAAACAAACTATGTCAGTATACCAATCGTAATAAACTCTAAACAAGTCCCTTATGCAAATACAGTAAAATATCTAGGGATGACCCTTGATGCCAAACTTAAATGGAAAGAACATGTAAAAAGAAAAAGAACGAATTAAACATCAAATACAGGAAAATGTATTGGCTCATAGGTAGAGACTCGGAACTATCTATACATAATAACATTAAAAATGTATGGCGACTAGGTGATTAAACCAGATGGCCCTAGAAAATAAAGTTAAGCATTCTGCATCATATTTGGTAATAAAACATGGCCTTTATGTAGATGACCTTATATGACTATTATATACATCAACACTATCGGGCTTGTTCGAGCTTTATACCAATAAAGTGAACATTCTGATCAATGGAGGATTCAAACTAAAAATTTTTCCAAATTCAAATAAACGACAAGGAAGTCTAATTGAAAATACAATGCAAGTCTTTGTGGTTAAAGAAAATTGGTATAATAAGCAACTACCTACAGAAACGCAATCAGGATGGATTGACCTACGCAACAGCATTAATCGAATTCTACAGAGAAACGTTTCGAGGTACATCACTACATTAGAATTATAAGAAATATACGGATTCTATGATGCCAGCAAGTGGGCATATGCGGAAACGGTGTATTTGCGAAAACAAAATGGCCAAATTGATTTCGTCAAATGGTGCCCCTGACGCAGGTCAGGAAACCGACCACAAATAAACGAGGTCGATGAAGGAGTGCTCCGTGGAACAGAATCCAGCAGACTATGCATCCTTTGGTCTGCCAGCAAAGGAAATTATCACCAACAAACTGTGGTTGTCGGACCTTTCGTAGTGATTAATGACTGATGTGGTTGGTTGCATTTGGTTGCTTCGTTATCAAAACCAGCATAACACAAAATTTGACTGATTTGTAATTTCAAAGACTTCAATTCGTCTATAGTGTCCGCACCTGACAGAAAATCATCCACATAAAATTCGTTTAGAATTGATCTTCCCGTCTCAGGATATCCCTGTGAATTCTGCAACCCTAACTCTTTTAAACACCGAGTAGCTAAAAAGGGAGCAGACGTAGTTCCATACGTTACAGTATTTGGACAAAAAGTCTGAATTTCCTGATCAGGATGTTTTCGCCATATAATATATTGGTATTGCCTCTCTGTGCCTGCTATTTGTATCTGGCAATACGTTTTTTCAACCTTAGCAATACATCCCAAAGACTAGATTGGACAACTGGTCCACATATTAAAATATCGTTAAGGGTCAATCCCGAATTTGTCTTGCATGACCCATCAAACACTACGCGAACCTCGGTTGTAGTGCTGCTTGGTTTTACCACAGCATGATGTGGCAGAAAATAGGAATGTTCGTTTAATATTCCGCAGAGAACTAGTCTAGACATATGATTGAGCTCCTCGTATTCTTTCATGAATTTTACGTACTCTTTCTTCAAACCCGTATCCTGCGTTAGTCTGCGTTTGATTGACATAAATCTTTTCTTTGCAATACCAAATGAATAGCGCAATTTGTCACTATTGGGTTTAAACGGAAGTTTGGCTACAAACCTGCCACTTGAGTTTCTCGTAGTAGATTCTTTGAAACATAGTTCAGCTAGCTCAAAACCCTTACTAGTTTTAATGCAACGATCAACCTCTTCTAATTCCCAGAATTTCCTGAGAGTTGTATCTACGTCAACCGATACATTTAAGCTGTTTGCTTGGTTAGCAACATTGACACCTCCGGAAATAATAAACCCAAATATTGTTTTTAATGCAAACATGTTGTTGCCTATGGTAATATGAGCACCTCAGTGCTTATTGATTCGCGACTTTGAAATCTGAAGCTAACGTGAACAGTAGCTATACCTCTGCTATAAACATCGCTAGTGCTTACACCTGATATTCGAACTCTGCCATTCGTTCTTGTAATTGCAATTTATTCGCTAACTCCTCATCGATGATTGTGACTTGAAAACCACTATCTAATAACGCACGCCAGCACACAGAACGCCCGTTACTACCATGTACTCTCACAACCGCAGTTGGCCGTATTGATTGAATCACAGAGGCATTTAACTGCGCATTTATGAAACTGACATTTGAATCTAATAATTGATAATAACATTTCCAGCTTCTCCGAACAAAGGTTTTAATAATTGTGATTCGCCATGATGTGATTCATTGTTTGAGCCATTGCAATATTATTACTTGCTATTAGTACTTTAGATAACTGACCGCTATGTTGTAGAGCAATATGTCGACTTTGTATTTGACATTTTATCATTATACCATTGAACGAATTTGAATTATCCGTATGCGAAGAAGTCGACGTTGAATAGTCAGATTATCTAATACCCTTAATAAGAAGTAATGTATGATGTCTTTGTTGGCAAACGAAACATCGAGCGTTTCACATGCATTCGTTTGCCTTATGGTTCGATCAATTAAATTATCTTATATTAAACACCATGAATGCCAGCATTATCAATCACCTGAAACCCAGCTAACCGTAGTAGAAATTACATCTACCAAGCAACGCCTTCAGATAGGAGCGGTATATTTTCCACCTAGATACAACCTGAAGAAATCAAACTACTTGAATATCCTACAATAGTTCAATGGTAGATTTATATTAGGAGGTGATTTTAATGCAAAACATGTTGACTTTGGATCTAGGCTTACGACAACCAAAGGTAATGAACTAAAAAATGCAATAAATGAAATGGGATGTAACATACATTCCACTGGCAAGCCGACATATTGGCCTACGGACGCAGTTAAAACTCCTGATCTACTGGATTTCTTTATATCAAAACAAGTTTCATCAAATTTTATTGGAGTAGAGGATGATTCAGATATGGTCTCTGATCATTCTGCAGTGATACTTACCATAAGCGACAAGATAATTAGGAAGGAAACAAGACCAACTTTTGTCAATAAAACAACTGACTGGGTTAGCTTCAGATCTGAATTAGAAAGCAATATTAGCCTACAAACACGATTAAAAACGGTAACGGAGCTAGAGGAAGAGGTTGAAAACTTCACAAATATCATTCAATTAGCCGCGTGGAATAACACTAAAGAAACAGCATACAAAACTACTGGTAAAAGCTACCCAAGAGAAATTAGGAACCTGGTCTTAGAAAAAAGGAAAGTTAGGAAAAAATGACAACAAACGAGGAGTCCATCTGACAAGACGATCCTAAATAACAAATTACAGCAGCTTAAGCGAGAAATTCAGAAGTTAAATGAAAAATCGTTTTCTTCGTTTCTTGGAAAGTTGACGGCTAATGAAAATACAGACTACTCATTATGGAAGGCAACCAAAACTCCAATCATGCAGATCACTCCTAATAAGCGAAGTGATGGCTCGTGGGCCAGGGATAACAAATCAAAAGCTGAAGTGTTTGCTGATAACCTGGCTGGTATTTTCCAGCCGAATGAAACCGAATCGAATGTTATAATCGAAAATGGAAGCAACTAATATGGGGGCAGAATCCCTCTAATAACCCAGAAAGAAGTTAATAGGGAAATAAAATTCAATCTGAAGACCGGAAAGGCTCCTGGATATGATCTTTTAACAGGAGAAGTTCTAAAGCAACTACCAAAGAAAGCTATTGTTATTAGATTACGGCATGTTCCTTCCGCCTGGAAAGTTGCAGAAGTTATTATGCTACCGAAACCAGGTAGACCGCCAAACGAAGCTCAATCATATCGTCCGATATCTTCCTATCATCTCAAAGCTAATGGAGGGACTTCTTCTGAGAAGAATGACACCATTAATAGAAAGTAGAAACCTAATACCGGATCACCAATTTGGATTCAGATGTAAACATTCAACAATTGACCAGGTTTACAGAATTACAGACATTATAGAAAAGGCGTTAGAAGATAAACAAATTTGTTCTACCTTATTTCTGGACGTGGCAGCAGCTTTTGATAAGGTATGGAATGAGGGACTAATACATAAACTAAAGGTTATGCTTCCGGGACCATATATGTTGGCCTTCTGCAGTCGTACTTATCTGAAAAACTTTTCAGAGTAAGACAAGAAGATGAGTATTCTGAACTGAGAGAGGTAAGGGCAGGAGTCCCACAAGGCAGTGTTCTGGGTCCACTCCTATATCTACTTTATACAAGTGATATACCACAGTCCGATCGTGTAAGCATAGCAACGTTTGCTGACGACACCGCTATACTAGCAACAGCGAAAACTGTCGAAGAGGCGGCGAATAAACTTCAATATGCAAGTGAAGAAATTCACCAGTGGACCAAGTGATGGTAAATCAAACTTAATGAATTAAAATCTGCGCATGTTAACTTTACGAACAAACTATTGGTTAATCCGCCGCCAATCAGCATAAACGATGTCATGGTGCCATACGAGAACTCCGCTAAATACTTGGGTATGACACTGGATGTTAAGCTCAAATGGAAAGAGCATGTGAAGAAGAAAAGAAAGAAGCTTGATCTTAAATATAGACAATTGTACTGGCTAATTGGAAGACGGTCAAATTAAGCACAGACAACAAAATATTGATTTACAATCTAATCCTAAAGCCGGTCTGGCTATATGGTATTCAGCTTTGGGGCTGTACTAAAAATTCTAACATCAAACCTATATAAAAATTCCAGAATAAGGTACTTCGGAGTATAGTCAATGCACCCTGGTACATTCGTAATAAGGATTTGCATCGAGATTTGGGGATACCGGATGCAAAACATGAAATAAAAAGATTTGCAACGAAGCATGAATCGAGGCTATTGCAACATGTTAATGCGGAAGCCTCTCGGCTACTGGATAATGAAAACTTGTTTAGAAGACTAAAGCGAACCAAACCCTTCGAGCTCGTCAGTATGTGAGCAGCTACCTATTAACGAACAGGCATTGGAGCATCGCTGTATCAACAGTGCCTCATTATAGTTTAGTTTTTAAGAATTCAGATGTAAATTGATGGTTAGTCTGAAAATACTAGTTTCAATAAATAATTAAAAAAAAAAAAATTAAATTATCAATTTCGTAATTATCATTCCATGCCTCATCGAGTTTATCAATCCTTGTTTAAACTTTGGGAACTTTGGTACGAATTCTACCAAATACGTTCAAGCTGTGTCACGTCAATTATTTCACCCGGTACCATAAATTTATAAATACATATGTTACTGATTGTGCATATTATTATAAGCGAAACTTGAATATTGCGCAAAAGATTTATGTGTATCGATCGCGCAAACTGGCAGCAAAAAAATAATTACCATAATCTGATAATCCGATTAAAAATTAATTTATATATCGTTATAGTATTTTAACTTGTGTCTACATAATTTACAATAAAATTGTTAAATTAATTACAGTAATTAATATTGTAAAACAAATAATTTGTATAAGTTTATCTTAATTTTATTAATTTAATTTAATTTTGTAATTTGTTTTATTTAAATGCGCGCAAACTAAATTAAGACATATATCAATATATACGAAAGAATAAATTTTATGGTTATGTTTATTGTTAAGAATTTTTATAAAATGGTGAGATAATTCTCTTACAGATATAACGAAATCTGTATATAGTCCTTGATCACAATAAAACTACAGGATTTTACCATAATAATAATAGATTTAAATTAAGAGTCATTAGGTTTGAGTATGACTATTAATAATAAAGGAATCAAAATCCCAAATTCATCACTTCATGACATTTTTATTTCGTTTTAATTATTTTGTTTATTGTTGCTCACCCATGTTTAACCCTAATCCGTTTTTAATGATTTATCAAAACATACCTCGTACTTCGTAATTTGTGAAGGAAAGGATTTGTTGATATAATGATGGAGTGTTGTATGTATATTGTACCTATATACACATGTGCTGCAAACAATGACATAGTCACCCGCATATGTCACATTTGTGACATCTGTGTTGATATACAGTAAAAACACAATTGAGTTAATGACGGTAAACTTAACAATGCGATTTAAATACAAATTGAGTTAATTAAAATGGTCCTGAAATTAATTAGTATTATATTAAGTATAACGGTGTCGGGAAAATTGTATTTCAACAAACAACCCTCATCCGCTTTTTTTGGAAACTAATTGTTTCTATTATTTTAAAAACCCATAGCTAACTTATTCTTATTATTACTCGGCTATTGAACCCAATCACATTTTAATAACAAGTACGCAAAAGCTATATTATTTGTGGTATTGGTCATAAAACGGTAAATTCAATTGATTTGTAATGTTTGATCAATTTTTTAAAATCTAATTTATACTAATTTTAAAGTTTTGTGACAAATAAAGTGTATATAAATTAAATTATCGGCAATTGTATGACGTACTGGTCATAAAACGGGCATTTCAATTGATTTGTAAAGTTTAATCAATTTTTTTAAAATTTTATAGTATAATTTTTATAAATTTATATTTTTAATGATGTAATAAATTAATTAATTGTAAATTTCAGGCAAAAGCTAGTCCAATTTATTACAGCATAAGGCTTAAAGAAATTAGCTCATTAATAGATTTTGTTTTTAGGCAGTTTTTTTTCAATTTACAGTTGAATGGTGACACACTGGAGTTGCTGATAAGAGATGACGGAATATAGAAACCTTAAAATCGTGATTGTCATATACTAACAGTAATTTAAATATTAGCTACCGGGAAACTGGACCAATTCAGTCATTACTGACATACCTTAACTTCCCTACTCAACAAATTTCAGTAGAATAAAATTTTGTGTTTGTTAACTTACTGGCTAGCTGCACCCGCTATATAGCAAACCTAAAGTCGTTATAGATTGTATATTTGTAAAGGTTCCCAGTACGCGTTGCAACACCTTGTTTGCATTGCTTGTGGTTTGTTGATGGTGATTGCAAAGGCAATCAAAAATTAAAAATCATAGGAATGCGTGGAATCAGCACATCGTTTCCTTTGAATTTGCCATTAATGATTGTTGCTTCAAGCTGGATCAAGCTGGACTCGTTGCACAGCATTATCGCGATTAAATTTCCAATGAGCATCACCAGCGATCCAATTTTAAACGACAATATATTTGTGGTGGCATTCTTGATGGCTTCACCGAATTTATAAATTCAGTTGAGGATTTCATTGCTTTTCTTTATGCATCACTGTATCAATTGATTTGTATCTGATTCAATCTCCAGACAATTTTAATTGAATTGGTTGGTTTAGCTTTTAACATCAAAATTTCTGATGATATTCTGGGCCAAAATTGGATGTTCACACAGCCAATCTAGATTTGTGTAGTTAATTGTTAAAAAGTTGCTTGGACATTTTATTGATAGAGGCATGTTTCATAGATTAGATGCTTTCAGGTATGCATTTAGCTCATAAGCGGAAATTGATCGAAGTAAACCGGGCAAAACAATTTCCGCCATTTCCACTGTCCTCACGTTGCTTGATTTTGTCGCAGGCATTTTTGTAGCGGTTAGAATTATTCATATTTAAATAATTCAACACCGCACAACACTTTCACTTTAATTGACTTAGGCGACAATTAATATTATTGCAATTGTGCGTTGTAACAATGTCATTTAATCTTACTGATTTACTGCCATCTATATTCAGAATAATTATGTTTTGTGTCTCCACTCATCTTACAACAACAAAACATAATTCTGTATTTTGTGCAGTGGACAAATGAAAGTCAAACAGGGTGACTGTTCATAATTGGTGCACATTCATATTGATATGCGTTTGGTCAATATGAAAATCAGAATAAAATGCATCACCCGTTTTTCTTTTTCGCTCGTTGGCTATGGCAATAAAATAACGGGACAATCAAGAATATCGGTCTTGTAGGGTAAGAGAGCAAAGAAGAAAATTTTTAGTTTAAAAAAAACGAATCGGTCAGTGGTGATGTGCAAAATTCATTAAAACAAATTATTATAAATTCATAACTATTAAAAATTGTATTATTATTATAAAAAAACAGATCAAATTCTAATTAATAATAAACCTAATAATAATAAACTTATAATTAGTTTTACTTGGGTTACTATAAGTGAAGTGAATAAAATTAATAAACTTACAATTAGTAGACACATATTACTAGTGAAACGAATAGACAAAAGTTAATCTTAAAATATTGCCGTAAAAAGCGTTATAAGTAACAAATACAATTTAAATCACACTACAGATGTATCCAACTAAATGATCCACCCGGTATATTAGTCGATGTCATCGTATAATTTTCGATGAACAAATAAATGGTTTTGAACTTGAGCTCAATATTTTAATTGATTTAGTGGCCCCATATCGATCGCATTAATCAAACTGATTTAATTAATTGGAATTCATCTATTGATTAATAACTGTATCGTGTTTTTGATGACAGTCGATTATTTTCTAGGAAACAGCTTCCCAGCCAATTATGAAAAAAATGTTAGCAGCATTTTGAAATCATTAGATAAGCTCACAAGTTAAACCGGTTGGTTTTATTTGAAAAGAGCGCGACTTTGTGTATGTTTTGGTATTCCGCTACTTACAATAAAATGTGGATTTCAACACATTACATGAGTTAAAAGTATAATGTAAACATTAGCCTATCGAAGGGCATCGTCACCTTTTTCTCGAAAGCCAGTGTTTTTATTATTTAAGAAAAGGCATTAGTAATCCAGTATAGTTCCGAATATTCATCGTCACAGACCAATCATCTATAAGGATTCGCTTCCCATGTACTTTTCAATAGTTCACATATGTGGTCACCACTTTTAAAATACTGTGCGTTTTGCTTTTCAAAATTTCTGATTATGTATTTGCATCAGAAGGCACACAAATGATACTAGGACAAAACATTACGTCGGAACACCTCGGTAGCAGGGCCCAATGGAAGTCTATACTTAATCTAGAAACATTATGTTTTTGCCCATTGTTACAATCGATATGCTGGCATTTTTTCAATTGGTTTCTGCAGATGAAATATTGGCTATATTCCATCTTGGCACTAACGATTGATGATCTGAACCCTCTTTCTCGATTTTACTATGTAACTTTTGGCAGTATTTTTGATGCGAAGGCAATTGGATGCTCCGTTTTACTCATTTGTTTCACAGATAAAATATGTGATGATGATTCGTCGGTGCCTGTAACAATTAAATAATCTAAATAATTTATGCAATATGTCAATCCCGAAATCCATTGCTTTATCAATCGTTGGGATATCGCTATCGCGCTGGAGACATGTTGCGATTGAAATATTTCGATTTCCTTCATTATTTTTGCAAGTTGTGCAAATGGTACTGGACATTGAAAAATCTTAGACGATATCTCCTTGCGTAGTTGTAGAAGTGCTTGATACTCTACACAGTAGATATTGTAACGAACTATAGTCGACGTAAAAATGATCACCGCCGGTGGTGCGATGAATAAGCACGCAGCGTAGTAATGCTAAGATCGTGAGTTCAATAAACTCATGGACCGTAACTTTTTTTGTTGCATATTTATTTGAAGTGACAGCGATAGTGACACACATACATATAGACGTATACTGTTTTGGGAACTGTTGAGTGCAAGTGATGATAAGAACTAAAGTTAAAATGATCTAAGTGGTAAGTGGCGAAGATCAAACTCAAAACCGCGGTTTATATAATACATCACCTTAACCATCACTATACGACCACGCGGTAAAGATTTATAGTGAAATAAATTATTAGTCCGGGATTAAATAAAAAATTGTGTTTCAATTGTGAAATCCACTAAGAATCTGAGCTTGCAGCCTCATTTCGTAACAATAGGTGACAGAAATGGGATTTCGCAAGAAATGATTAATAATACGTGAACAACACCACAGATCAAAAGCTGACCATGCGAAATATTACTAAGACTGGAAATCATTCCGTTGCAACGGAACTCAGACTTTATCAGACCTGACTCAGACTTTATCAGACCTGAATAATGAGGATGGCGGAAAAATAAAGTATCCACAAGGTTCCACTAGCGGCAGTAGTTAAGGAATATTGACTTTAAAGGTTCACTGAGCAGGCAAGTGAGAATATTATGACGACTTTACTCAAGGCATTAAAAGGTTTCCTGAAACTGCCTTTATTCGATCGCGATACACCGTTCAACAATTTTATCATGTAGTTGCAAGCTACGTTCAACACAATGGATGGACTATTGAATAAAAACTTAATGCACTAATCCTGGCCACACGAAAAAAAGCGGCAGTTGTGTTGCAAGCCACGTTTGTCATAGAACTGAGCTGCGAAGGAACCATAAATTGATAGAGTTTAGATACCGACAGTCCTAGGTTATGGAATTTTGCAAATTTCACATAGTAGAGCAACAGACCCGGTACAAGAAACCACAAAATTAGCCCGACCAGCATATGCCAAAGTTCCCACGGATGTTCTCAACAGTTTGCCATTGGATGCTTAATTAAATGAAAGATGGCTATCTTAAATTTCCTCTAAGAACAAACGACAATGGAAAAACGATCATCAGCATTGGAATACAAACCAGCCAGAGCGAGTTTGTTCACAGATTGAGCATGAAACTGCGGAAATTAACCGTTACTAGAGTAAGAAATGCAGCAGCTAGCGAAACAATTCATCGATGAGGAGGAGCAATTAGCCAGTTTCTTCAATAACAATTAGGTTAACCAAGTTACACCAGCTTTGTGGGACGAAAGTTAATGAAAAAAAGAAAAAGCCCCAGGGTCACCGAGCACTAACTGTTAAAATTGGAGAGGGTTGCTATAGTTTAGTAGTTGAAGACGTGTTTCCGCTAAATACTGCTACATTCAGATCAATAGTACATTCTGACATTGTGCCTAAATATTAAGTAGAGAAAATAGTCCGATATAATCGAATAACAGCCACTGGTGACGCTGGGATGAAATTTAAGAATCAGTTTATTGTAACCATCATATCCGAAGAATACATCATGGGCCTAGATTTTATGATACAGTACCAAATTAAGCTCGATTTTAAGAACCATATTCTAAACTGGAATGTGCAAGTACCCCAATAAATAAATGGCAGTAATCACAAAACCACCAATAAGCGAAAAGATTATCTATGCCAGGTTAGACTGCTGGTAGTAATCCTGCGGGAAGAAACATGGGAATAGTAGAACTGACTAATTTCGAAAATAGAGGATTCTATGTATGCGAACATTGGTAGAACTACAGTCAAAAATACTAGTGAGTTTGATGAACGTTTGCTCGTGCACAAACGCTATAAAAAAGAAACAGTGTTTGCTAAGATTTAGGAGATCAACTCTACCGGAAAGTGTCAGGAAAATCAAGCATCCAAAAAAACGCAGAATTATTTGCATGCTATGTAAACATCTCCCGGCAGCAGAATTGGAAGCGGTAAAGGCATTATAACAGTTATCTAATGTGTTTGCAATCAACGACGAAGAGTTTAGAAAAATGAGATAGTGCAATATCGTATAGACTTAGTTCATGCAACTCTAATCCAGAACGTCGTTATTTGACAAGAAAATTACCTCTGCGAGTGACATGATATGCTTTTATATCTCATATTAGAGAAATTCTAATATGAGATTAAGGAGCATTGGGAGTGGTGCCGCTGCTAATCATACACAATACCCTATAAATGTCGTGGATTTTAGTCTTTCCATGGCTCGAGTGCATTGCTCATAGGATGGTCCCTCTAATCATACTACAAAATTTTTTATATTTTATTTTTTAAAGGGATGAGCTATCCGGTTATTCTACTAAAAACCACGTGATCAGATTTCATTGCTGAGTGGTACACTTTAACCTTTAGCATTGTACCTTTTATGCTTTTTTCAAAGTGTCAGGCCAATAAACCGACCTCTTTGTAGTCGCCTCCTAAGACAATCCAACGATACTAATGGTGAGTTTTTAAAACATGTTGCCCTGAAAATTTAGCAGTAAAGTTACAAATAAGCTAACTAAATTTCTTTTTACTTTACAAGTCATGTACATGCCCCTCGACCTCAAAGGCTTTGATAAGTCATAAATAATATTCCATTAATTATGTTTCATGTACAATACAACAAAAACAATTAGCCTAACATAAATATTAATGGTATGGTTAACATAAACAGAAAAACACAATAAAAATTCAAGGAAACACACAGACGTATTTATAAAACCTAGGACCACCGCACCAATCGTTGTCGAGTGAATCATTTCTTTTGTTTTACCCTAGTAATATGGCATACAGCATGTCGAAACAATAAAATACAGCAAAGTTTTTTTTTATGTAGTTATTTCTATCAAAATCATTGCAAAACTTATGTAATTGAAATATTATAATAGTACGATACTAAATTTTATTATCCTGAACATGTAATTAATTTCATAAATTATGTACACATATATATATGGTGTTTTTAGTAAGACATATGCACAAAATCATTTTAATACTTCGAACTTTTATGCAATATTCTTTCGGTTTGACCCTGTATATTTTTTTTCATAGCTGCATGTTGATTTTATGTTTTATTCATTAATTAAAGGCTATTGAATTTTAAAATATGTTTTTATGCTCGAATGTGTAAAATTATTAAAATATTAAATTACACAATGATTAATTGGGAAAGCAGCACTGATAATGAAAATCTATTGTGTATAATACTATATATATTGTAGTGTATATAGGTATCAGATACCTAACCCTTTTTCAATTTAACATAATATATCACTTCAATATGAATGCACATCGTTATCAGACAATATATATATAATGTACGTTTCCAAATCCATAATTTCCAAGCAATTTCATAATTCACATAAAATTACAACGACACTATACTCGATAATTCATATACCGTTGTGAAAACCCATGGCCAAAAACTTATTAAAATACAATTTCAATTGTATCAATAAAACGTTAATAAAATTTTTCAGTAAATAAATTTTTTGTTTTCTCAAATATTTGGAAAATATAGAGAGAAAACAAAATGATAAACATATTTTTCTTGTTCGTCTTTATCCGATTTAATATGATGATGATGTTTTTCTCGTGTTTTCTTTTTTTTTTTTTTTTTTAAATTTATTTCGGGAGTTTTAAAGTTCGTTGAACTAACATTTATTTTTGTATTTTAAAAAATCATATTTTAAAATTATCCATATGGAAAGTTAACTTTATAAATGATAACATTTTTTTTTTTAAACGAAACTTTACGATTTTCCATTTTATCCACCCACAAAAGTACAACCGAGTTTTACTCGTTTAATATACGGTCGTTAAATTTATTGTTATTTTTATGTTTACCGAATGGCAACAATCTGTTTATATATATATATATATATATATATATATATATATATATATATATATATATATATATATATATATATATATATATATATATATATATATATATATATATATATATATATATATATATATATATATATATATATATATATATATATATATATATATATATATATATATATATATATATATATATATATATATATATATATATATATATATATATATATATATATATATATATATATATATATATATATATATATATATATATATATATATATATATATATATATATATATATATATATATATATATATATATATATATATATATATATATATATATATATATATATATATATATATATATATATATATATATATATATATATATATATATATATATATATATATATATATATATATATATATATATATATATATATATATATATATATATATAATTTTTTGATAGGGACTTTGTGGAAATCTTTTAAAAAACCTTTTTACGATTTGTTGTTGAGGAGAGTAACAAGGAAAAATAAAATTGGTTTAAATCTGTTGACAATGTGGAAAATTTGTATAGAGTTAGATAAACCATTTTCAAACAATAAAAAAATGTGGATCTTTTATATTGGGGAATCGTTAATCTGCTAAGAACATGCGGTTTTATGATCACTTGAATTTTAAAACCTCAAATATCAGTTTATTATTATTATTACCTACACTGAAAAAAAAAATGGATATGAAAGAATCTCATATTTATCAGAAAAAAAAATATAATAACTTCTCATTAAAAATGCAAGAACGTTTATCAAATTATTATATACAATGTTGTATAAATTACATCTTTTATTAAATCGAATTAGAATGTGTGTTATATTTTTCACAAATAAATTTTAATAATAGGTCTTCTAAATAAAGTACTTTCTATTATTTGAATATTAACTCATATAATAAAACAATATAAAATATATATAAAATTTATATGATAATTTCTTTTGCGATGCCTAATATTTTTATAGGCAATATTTTAATCTGTAACACAGATAATGTGACGTTTTATTAGAAATGTTGCATTCTTTCAGAATTTCGTGTAGAAACATTCTTATGTAATATAGTAAACTTTGCTAAGTTTATTCCATTTTGTTTTTCTGGTACTTATAAAAATAATTCTAATAAGGTTCAGATTCATTACCATGGTAAATCAGAAAGACTCTTAGGTAACAACAATTTTTACGAATTTATTTTCTATAAGCAATTGTTTAATGAGTAAAACAGATAATGTGACGTTTTATTAGGAATATTGCTTTCTGTAATAATTACTTGTTCAAACATTTTTATATTTAAAATAGTAAACTTTGCTAAGTTTATTCTATTTTGTTTTTCTGATGTTTATAAAAATAGTCCTTATTAGAATCAGATTTTCATTTCATCGTGTCGTGTTTTAATAATAAAGCGTTACATATAATATTTAATTTCTTTTTAAATAAAAATTTAAAGACAATAAATAATATTTTCGTAAAAATAAATATAAAAAATAATAATGAAAAGTGATCATATTTTTATAAAAGAAAATTTGAAAATATTAGGATTCCCAAGTTATTTTCAAAGTTTTATAGGTAAGTTTATAATTTATTTCCTGTACTGAAAGGACCAAACGGACATCATTTACTATGTGAAGATTTTAACAATTTGTATCCTGACGCCAAAAATAAACTTTCTGAAATTCGGTCCACTTTAAATGCAAAAATTAAAGAATTAGCTCGAAGAAAGGACCTGCAGATCAAATATGAGCACGAGCTAGGGAGCATTGTAGTGCTACCCTATTTATTAAATACCAGCTACAGCAGGAAAAGAAAAAAATGAGCGGTTAATTAAATATTCTGTAAAAGAAATATCAGGTTCTTTTTACACACACATAACGGTAAGTTAAATTTTAAAATAATTTATATAACTTTCTAATAAAACCAAATTAATTACAGGATACTCACAAAATCGAAGAAACTATTTCATCTATTAAAAAGGATCTTAGCGAAAACAATCAAACTTTTCAACCAACTATTCTGTTTGTCGGAGATTGGCTACGTAAGAGGCTATTATATTTTAAGTTAAATTCGTAACAAGCCTGTGTTACTTTTTTAGCCTTTGTTACTAAACTTCGTAATTCTGAAACATAATTTCTAATATATCTGTATAAACATTTGTATTTTTTCAGAAAACATAACAGCATCATACATATTAGTAAATAATATAATTTACAACATTGAACATTGACTGCATTGATATTTATTTTAAATTGATATTTTCTTTAAATGCAAAATATCCTCAAATATTTCAGTTGATTTGGAAATTTTTTCAAATTTTTGTTTATAAATTAAAAATTATCTATGATGGCAATTATACCACCGTCAACGATTTCATTGCCAAAGTTTCAAAACCAGACTAAACAATGTTCTAATTGTAAACTAAGAATATCATATCCGATTTTCTATAAAGCACATGTCAAAATATAAAATTTTAATTGTGTAATTATGTAATGTTTCTACTAAATAATGTACATAAACTGTTTTAATGTACATTTTTTCATATTAATTTATTATTTACAGGCTTATTGTATAATAAATTTTTTAACTAAATAAATAAATAATTGTTTTCTTTAAATTTTATTTTGGACCAATTTATTAAATTTTAATAAATACAATATAATGCGTCTGTTATTATTGACAAACAAACTGTGGGCAAACATATAACAGTGCCTTAAAAATTATGGAATAGCTCTATTTTACTATATTAATGATTCTATTTTATTTGCACCAGATTTACTATTTTTATATGAAATATTATTATGGAAATTTCATAGTCATGGATATTCTTAATATGCAACATTGATAAGTTGCCAAGGTAACATTTCTTTAAAAATATGTTAATCAATATCATTAGAAAATGAAATGTCTATAGTATCATATCAGAAATGGTACTATTATTATAATAACCTGTGTTATATAAATGTCGTGCGAGTTATTATATTTATATGAAAATCTATCATAAAAATATAATAGTCATTGTGGTCAAATTAGCAATGTTTATAATTTAAATGAGAGCAAATATTATTTACGGAAATAATTTTATTTATTATGTTAAATAAGACAAAGTCTCATATATGGCCATGGGAGCAAATACTCTCAGGCAAATGAGAGGGTATATACATAAAAATTCACAATGGTTATTAAAGTGTTTTTTCAGTGTACAATAACTATAATCGGTAATAAATGCGACAAACTAAAAACAAACTAAAAACATTATAATCCGAGCAGACCGATATATGGAGGAAGAACCAAAGCAAAAGAACGATTGTGGGATAAATGACAAAGTGCATATAGAACGAATTGCCTCCGAATAATTTCAATATGTTCTGAGTGGCACATGTAAAACGGGGACCAAACGGGGGAAGCATATTGCAGGATAGATCATTCAAAAGATAGGTCATTCCGCACATAAAATATCTTAAGGGTCACAAAAGTCAGCGCAATTACGTTTTATAAAACCTAACATGGTGTTAGCTCTGCAGATAACAAAATCAATATACCTGGTAAATGTAAGGTCGGAGGAGAAAATTACACCAAGATGACCTCCTGGAGAGATCTTACGTTTATTCACATTCAGGGAGAGTTTGTTACTGGTGCACCACATACAAAAATTAAACAAATCACTTTGTGGCAACAAGCAGTCGGATAAGTTTACGGTTGGGGCAAATATTTTCATGTCATCTACAAAGAAAAGACATTTCGCAAACTTAAAGCACTCGACAACATTTTTGATAAATATTATGGATAAAAGAGGGTCAATATGACTACAGTGAGGCACTCCAGAAGTAGCACAAAAATACCGGTAAAACATTCAGAAATCTTAACGAACTGCCATCGGTCTGAAATTATCTTTAACCATTTAACGGAGATATATACTGACAATGCAAGTTCTCTAACTTGGCGATGAGAATAGCGTGATTGATTTTATCGAAGGCTTTAGCAAAATACGTATAGATTACACCGAGCTGATTTTTGGAGTTATAACTACTAAACAGATTACAGCTAAATGTAATCAAACTAGTGACCGTTGATCTACCAGAAAAAAAAACGAGCACGAAAAACGATAGGTCTGATGTGAAAAGACAATACATTAAGACCCATTGATTCAAAAAGTCGCTACATCACTTCTTTTTCCTGATTTAAAAATGGGATACATAATTGAAACCTTCCAGGGATCATGAAAAACACCACTTCGCAGAATAATAAGGTAGCGTAAGTGGCCAAACTCTCTGCAAATCTCTTAAATAAAATAGACGGAATGTCAACATGCTCGGGACCCGTATTAATATCAAGATTGAGTAACCGATCTCGAACCTCGTCTACCGTAAACTTGATACAACTGAATTTGCAATTGGTACTGCTGACGGAATCATGTAAAGTGACAAAACATGGGGATGCTGGCTCGTAACCCGATGCAAAATAATCAGCAAATAGACCACATATGCCAGAAAAGGAGTTGGTGGCAAGCGCTGTTAATTCATTGACGAAGAAAACCCGCAGATGTTTTTCTTTTATTATTAATAAATTTCCAATTTCCCATGTGGAACATATACTGCGATGATAAACATGGATATGCTGCTTATCATTTTGCGTACTGTGATTAAACTGTAATTAGGATGGCAAGCAATCTATTCGCTGGGAATATTATACTTTACAGCTATATACGCCACCACCTTTGAGGACCGTGTCAAAGTCTTACCTCTCCTTTCGATACATGTAATCAGATGGAAAATATTCTGCCGAATTCATTCTTGAAGTGAGCCACGTCTCACCTATTATAATGATATCGTAGTTTTTATCCAGTATGCCCATCCAAACATTGTTGGATTTACCACGAATACATGGATGTATTTTTTGTTAGTATTTTGATCGTAACATGAGATGACTCCAGTATCACGGGAAGAAAATGAATGTGGTACCTTCGCAGAAGATGAAGATAAAGATAAAGCTGCAACTGACTTTGAGTGATTTGGTGAAGATGTAAAAAGTGGCATTAGTTTTTTGGGTGATAAACGACACTGGGTCAACGCCAATCTCAAATGAAACAAAATTAAGCCGACTAACATCCTGGTTAACCGAAACAAGCAAACTGCAGTTTAGCACTTCCCCCTTAGTTTTATTTTCTGACATAAAAATTTACATAACACAACTGATGTAGTGGAGACATTAAACTTAGATGCATATATACATTTCGAGTCCTTGAAAGCAACAGATTTGAATGAATTACCCGCGGCAGAACGTGACCACGCAAATCACTTTGTTGTTTATGCATGCGTCTAGGATCTGCTGAGGCCACAGCAAAACAAATCTGGAATACGTTATTCTGGAATACAATTCTGGAATACGAGTTTTGCAAACGAGCACTCATGAAAGGTCTTAACCGAGGTGCCAATTTTTGAATTCATTAGCGTTGCCGCATATAGAGAATATTTATGGGTTTAATGGTGAACGTTTGTGGAGAAATTTGATAAACTTGTACTTGCTATGGGTATGTGGGCACATGGGCATGTTAGCGATTGGAATCAAAATCATCAGATCGAATCTAAATGAATCGGTGAACAAATCTAATGACCAACAAATCTGGTGACTATCTAATCGGTAAATAAAATAAAATAATTTGAGAATAAATCTTACATTGTCTGGTACCAATCCAAGAAATTGAGTATTTTTATAAATTTGTCATAACCACATGAGTATTGGTGCGGGTTGTAAAATGGAAAAAATAATTAAGCGCAGATCTAACACCAAGAGACAATCCACAAAGTTAACCCATTACGTGAAGTTTACCAGTGAGGAACTATCGTTCGACGACTTAAAAACGAGATTAGACCATGCGCATAGAATATAGTTTATTTGAGATAGATGCAAAGCTTCCTTCTGAAATGAACACAATCAATGAAAATTATTTTCAAATACTGAAATACTCAATAAACGCACCCACTAGTGACCACGCCGTTTCGGATTTTACCATCACTATCAATGCCAACCTTTGATGGCAAACTTCAAAAATGGCAATTGTTTTATGATATTTTCACCTCTACCATCCACGAAAATATTTCTTTAATACCTGCTCAGAAATTCAAATACTTGAAAGGTTTACTCAAGCATACATAAAATCCATGTTGAATCGACAAGGGCACCGCTTCTACCATAAGTCAACTACATGACCATGTAGATGAGGTTGTTCGTGAACTGAAAGTTTTGGGTCTAGACTCAGAATCTCGAGATCATTGTCTAATATTTATCACTTTTGAGATGTTAGATGGAGAAACCAAGCGTGTATTGAAATACGAAACCGTCTCTATCGATTTCTCGACTCTTAACTAAAGGAGTGCCTTAACTGATCGTTTGTGGCAGCAAATCCTCAAAAAATGATAAAATAGTGTTTTCTAAACCTCAGACGTTCATTAAAATGTTTCCACATCCACAATGCATCCCTGTCTGCTTTGTGCATTGTAATACAAATATTAAGGAAATTGGATTATCTATATACCCTTGATAAACGTCAAAACGCTAGCCAACAATAGTGGTGTAGCAAATTCAAGATAGGTTTAATAACTGGCAAAAGATTCGCTGTTTACTCGACTCCACATCAACTCGATCGTTCATTTCAGAGTCGTGTGTTAATCTCTTAGATCTGACAAAATTAAATAGCCGAGTTTTAACAAAAACTATAAATCAATCAAGAACTTGACATTCACGAGGAGTTACTAACATTAAGCTAAGATCAAAGATTGATCGAACTTACGTATAGGTTATACGACTGCTTTGATTGTGCAAAATGTCTCTTCTAATCTACCACCAAAAGATCTGAAAGTATCAAGCACATTCGCAGAAATGTTACCATTAGCTGATCCCAGCTTCAATAAATCTGTTATTTGATGTATCGACCAAGAAAAGTTTTTTTCCGGCCAAGGAAGAACTTAACTTTGACCATCGGTTTAAAAGATTTCAGGAGATTGAAGAAATAGTAAGTTAACCAATTATTGCCATCGAAGAGAAAACTTGTGTTACTTCTTGTATATACTAATACAACCACCAGACGACCAAGGACTACTGGTAGTTTCCCTTAGTTTTAAACGAGATGCACCTAAACCAAGCAAAACTAAAATTCTAAGCATTAGAAAGAAATTTGTCAAAGAACCAACCGCGATACTTGCAGTATACCAACTTCATGAAAATTTATTTGGAATTGGTTCATATGGAATTTATACCCAAGATAGAAATCAGTAAACCAATCGGAAGGATATTCTACCTGCCACATCACGGAGTCAATATATAGTGAACAAAGAGCAAACGGATTTTCAAAGAATTTTGTGGAGGAATTCACCTATACGAAGCCACTAGATCATTATCGTTTACTTACCATAACTTATGGCACTTCCGCGGCTCTATTTTTGGCAACATACAGTCTGCATTACAAACCCAACCAAATTAGTGAAATATTTCCGAATGCAACTTAAATTATCAAATTAGATATTTACGTTGATGACTTGATATGCAGGAGCAGATACACTGCAAGAAGCAATTTAAAAAAAAATTTGGTTTAAAGGATGACTTGGAATTATCATGCAAATAATTTCGCGATGGTCTCAAAACGACCTTGGGCATCTATTACCAACCAAACTAAGACATTTTCAAATTTAGAGTTATCTTATCTGAATCTTCTCACACAACCAAAAAGCAGATGTAATGTGAATCTTCACGACTTTTTACTATTATAATAGACTTTTTACTATTATAATAGAGACTATTGGTTGGTTATTACCAGCAGCAATAATAATCAAAAGTTTATTTTAGCAAACGTGGCTGAAAAAACTTAACTGGGATGACGAGGTACCCGATAGGCTCAAGGTTATATGGTCAAATTTTGTAATTAACTACAATTTATTGAAGATAGTAACATACCAAGATGGTTTTATATAGGAAGGGTTTTTAAAGTTAATGAGTTTGCTGATGCGTCGAAAAAAGCTAATGGCGCAGTGTTATACTTGAGATCAACTTCGTCACATGGAATTAGCGTTAACCTTTTTACTGCAAAACCTTAGGTTGCTCCGATTAAAACCACCAGCATGCCTAAACTAGAGTTATACGCTGCCACTCTGTTGGTTAAGTTATTAGAAGCTACCATTAAATCATTAATGCTTGCGTACAAACCAAAAGTATTACTAAACTCTGATTCCACAATTATACTAAATTGGCTGTCCCAGCAACCGAATTCTTGGCCAACATATATAGCAAACCGAGTTAGTCTTATATTGACAATCACAAACCGAAATCAATGGCATCACATTAGTTACAAGGAAAATCTTGTTATTTGTGCTTCCAGAGGCATGAGTCCAAGAGAGGTCGAAAATTTTGAGTTGTGGCGGAGAGGACCGACATTTTTGCAAGTTGACCTAATCAATATAAACCAAGATCCATAAGAAATCCTCTTGAAGGTGGGAATTTAGAAAACTCATTTACCATGATATGTAATCCTTCAGCGTTCCACTTAATTTGTGGATGAAAAAGATCAAATGGCAATATAATATCCAATTATAGTATGGATATTAGCATGAGTATGGAGACTGCTATTCAATCTACCATATCTATAAACCAAAACAGTAACAGGACTGAAGGAAATTGTTCTCGTTGATTCAACTTGAACGGTTTAAATCAGAAATAGAACTCCTAAACAGAGGCATTTATCCATCTAGAAGATAATTACTAAGCTTTTTCCATGTTTAGCTACCAATAGTATTTTAAGAGTAATTGGTAGACTGACAAATTCCCAGTCCAGTATGAAACCAAACATCAGATCATTTTACATGGTGACCACCCAACTGTCGAGAAAATGGTTATTTACCTACACATTAAGCTGCTCCGTGCTGGACCATCTCAATCACATAAGGAGACATTTTCAAATACTATATACGAGCAAGACCATTGGCGAAGAAAGTCATTCACAAATGTGTGAAGTGTCATCGGTAAAAACTTAAAGAGTCAATTAATAGGACAACTACCGCCCTTAAGGGTATCATTACTGACATCGTTTATACGTAGTGGTATAGATTTATCGGGTCCTTATTCAATAAAGGCTCAACAGCAAAGGAAGCCCAAAATTATCAAGGGATATTTGGATATTTTTGTGTGTCTGGCCATCAAGGCTATGTATATTGAACTTGTAATAGATGTAAGCACATAGAAACATTTACAATGCTGCATTGACCAGATTTCATACTGTAAAATTATGAAGAATGACTGATCGTCCTCAAATAGATCGAAGTTTTATTGAATGATAATTCGGTAGATCCTATTACACCTATTTCTTAATAGGTTATACACTGACCTTGCTGCCTGAACAAACCCTGATTGAAACACAAATCAACCAACTATCTAGATGGCAGATGCTTCAGAATATTTAAGAATAAGACAATATTTGTAGAGAAGGGGGCACAATGAATATTAGACATCACTTAACAAATTATCAAAGCACGCTCAAGTCGAAGCACATCCTAAAATTGGTGACATTGTTATATTAAAAGATGACCGCAAAGTACTAGCAAGATGGGCAGTAGCAAAAATTATCAAAGTGCATGCCAGGTTCTGACAATGTAATAATAGAGTTGTCACTCTAAAAACAGCTAACGGCATGTATAAGCGTCCAATTACTCAAATCTATTTACTGTCTGAAATTGACTCCAGTGAGTCAAGGCAGGCGATATGAATAGTATAAACGATATTTTTTGGTATGGTTTTTATCAAAAGCGCTTTAGCAAAATCAGAATGAGATTTATTTTATAACTGTTGACCTGCTAGTAAAGTTGAAAACCCGTGTTGGGCAGGGGAAATATAAGATCTAAAGGGAAAGATATACTTACGAACCAAAAAATCTAAAAATCAAAAAGTTTAGGTATCAACAGATACAATTGGATGGAGTGGTGGGTGCTTGGACTGAAGCCAAAAATTAGAAAATAAATCAATTATGCCAGAAGGATAGTAAGCAACAAAATTCTGAAAACTAGGGGGTGGCGGAATCCCAGGAACTTTTTTTTTACAATTTAAAATCGTACAGAACAGAGCGGTTCGATGTTAAGCTGTCCTAAATGCATGATAGATATAGTTTTTATAATGGGTTATATACATGGTATATTCATCCAATTTAGTCACCCAGTTTAGATTTTCGATTTCTGCTGCTAGATTGATTTTCAACTACCTTTCTAATCGTTCTCAAGCAGTTTTTTCGGTAACAGTCTCTCTGGTATCCTTCCTGTCACTTTTATTTATTATTTTCTATGTACCTACATTAATTACATAAAATCGTCTGTTCGCTATTGCTGAGTTCACCAAAAATAGAAAATTACTGGTTTAGATCACGATTCTGATACTAGCAATATTGGTTAAATAAATGATGACTTTTACAGTACAGTTAACTGATCGATTTCCAATTGGTTTAGTTTAAATTGATTGATTGATTAGAATGTGCGGCCAGGACGAACCAGGAACTCCCAGAATGCTGCGCATCACCTGTGTTACATATAATAAAACCAAAGGAGTAAAAGGAATGTTAGTTATGACAGACTTGACCTGGTTAATGTAACCTTATATAACAAAAACATAATTCATATATCAAAAATTGTTTGATTCAGCATCCGAAATGCATATGTGTAATATCTAATGTACATTTTCAAAAAAAGGGCTTATAGCGACGATTCCTGAAATCACATATAAAATCTTTAATAACAGAATATCTATAAAATCAGAATCTATACATACAAAAAATTAATTAAAAGTGGCGTGTATATGTTAGAATGTCCCACTATATCTGAAAAAGATTTAATGTTGACTAAAGGTGAAAAATTAAAACTCAAAATACTTTTATGCAAGTTCTAAAATTAACTAAACCAAATGGAGAACAAAGGCTGTTATCCTTTTGATAATTTAAATTTGCATTATGTCACGAATCAGTTACACTAAATTAGTTATCAAAACTATGTTTTAACGTCAACGTGTCTAATCAACAATATTTTGACATAAATATTTCAAACTATAATTTGTTGTTTTACAATAGTTTTGTAATATAACCTGGTGTTTACTAAAACAATATTTTAAAAAAAAAAAATGTTCAATTGTCATGTTTTCATTTTAAAATTGTAATGTTTATATAACATAATTAAACATTAAGTAATTGGTAAAAGTTGAAAAAACCATCCACTTTAATTTGTAATTGGTATCTGGAACAATGGATCGTAATATTTTATTTTGGAACGTTTGGATTATTTTGATGTTTGTTTTCATAGCACAACCCCAGAATAGCAGAAGCTTATTAAGGATTGCGATCTCAGAGTGTCTTCCTAGGAGCCAGTGCATTTTCCTTAATGAGATGTTAAATCCCTATCTCTTTTTTTGTAATATGTCCCTTCCAGTTTAGTTTAGCAACCAAAGTCATACCTAAATATTTAGCCAAGTTTTCATACGGTGATTTTTGTGAATTGATCATTATTGGTATGTGTTCAACTGTCAGATTAGTATATAGTTTAAACATGTTGATTTAGTTTCATTTAGTACATCTCACCATTTTTTTGTCATATTCAGTATTTTGTTTGTGGCTTTTCTAAGTTTGTTGGTAGATTCAGTTATGTTATGTGCTGATGGTAATATTACAGTATCATTAGCGAAGGTTGCTGTAGTTGCATTATTGGGCCAGTCTCGTGTATATAGGAGATAAATAATGGCCCATAGACACCATTTTGGTGTATTACTGCTACTTTCCGCTTTAATTCAGATTTTTCATTCTCATACTTTGCTCGAAAGTGTCTGACTGAAATAGACGATTTCAATAACTCATAAATTTGTTTTGGCAGATCGCGACGCTGTCCTTGATGCCAAACCTTATCAAATGCTTGGGCAACATCTAGGAGTATACCGCTGCATATTTGTTTGGACTTAAGTTATCTTCATTTTTAGTGATTTTCACTTTTAGTCGAGTGTCTTTCCCAGAAACCAAATTGATGTGAAGGATTAAGGTTTCTTCCTTCTGGTATTAGTTTCAGTCTTTTTAGAAGTAACTTTTCCAATAATTTCGATTGCGTTTAAAGCAAAGATATATGCCTATATAAAGGTTTTTCCATCGGCGGTTTGTTTGGATTTAGAATCGTTATTACTTCTGTAACCTTTCATTGCCTTGATATACGTATCTTAATCGGATTGCAGCATTCATCTCGTGAAATAATTTCTTCTCTTTTTCTGGAGCCTTTTTAATGTTTAGGTTGTTCTTTATTTCCCAATTTAATTCATGCTGTGTTATAGCTCGTATTCCGTGTTCATCAATTTTGTCAGCTTGATTAATATCTTCCTCTGCAGATTGTCTTGGATATGTTTGAAATGTCTGCTCTAGATGATTTGCAAATGGATCTGCTTTTTGTTTCGAATTTCTAACCCATGTATCGTTGTTTTTAATTGGAGGAACCTATAGGTTGGGTCTTTTCAGGCCGTTGATTGCATTTCATAGAGAATAGTCAAAATCTTTTTGTCTTGTCAGATTGTTTATGTATATTGACTGACTGGTTTTAAATCTGCTTTATTAAAGCTTTTAATTTATTGATCAAATTATTAAACGTAGTCTCTTCGCTTCCAGTTTTCAATTTCTTTGACAGTTTTAACGAGATTTTTTAATTTTTTAATCATTTCTCTTACTTCTTCGGGATATGTAATGTTATGATTTGTTTCCCTTATATGACTAGGAGTACTAATCCAAGCGGCACTTTGTATGTTTTCTATGAATTTGTCTAGATCATCTTCCAATTGCTCTGGATTATATTTTGGGGCTTAGATTAGTTTTTTGCTATATAGAGATTTGAAATAGATTCCAATTAGTTTTGTTATTTGTTAATTTGGGTTAGCCAAACAATAATAAGACGAGAGGTTAGTCTTATTATTGTTTGGCTAACCGTCACTGTAACTGGGGAATGATCCGATGCAAGACTCGAGTCATTTTCTACATCGATATTCCTCTTATTATATAATTCTCTGATATTCCTCTTATTATAAAGAAGCCTATAAGATCTGGAAATTTATTGATGTCCGTCGGCCAGTAGGTTGGCGTAGCACCTGAGTGGAATTCGCATTTTAGCTTTTTATACCGGCTGCAAATAGCTCCTTCCAATTTTACAACAAATCAGTCCCTCTTTTTTTAGTCGATTTTGAATATCAGGTAGGTACATTGCCAAAAAAGTTTATTGATCGTACATTAGATGAACAACATCTTCAGACATGTCGAGCTTAAAGTCGTTCCACAATTGTAAGGGATTAGACGTGGCTTCAACACCTTTTACGGCCAACAGCAATAGTCTCAAATGGTACGGTTCTACATTTCTTGGTGATATGGTTGGAATTTTTCCTATTGCGAGTTCCTTTAATCTTGGATTTATGAACTGTTTAACCTATTTTGATCTTATCAAATTTAAAATGAATTGTTATATCTTGGTAAAAGTAACTATGTGCTTTGGAATCACCAACATCATCGTGGGTAGTGGGTAGATTGTAAACCCATTGATCATCATTAGAATTATAGAATTACGATTGAAAGTTAGCTTAATTTCACGCATTGTCTCAACGTGAGCTTGAGCTCTTACTTCTCATTATTATATTTTTCACGAAGATTCCTATAATGAGCCACACATGGAGACACATTACACAAATCATCAGGAACCATTGCATAATTTTAATTTTGCAATTTGGGTAAAGATTGTGACGCATCCGAGCTTACCTACAGCTTTCGGATCCAATTCAGTCTTGATTTGCATACTTTCAGAGGTTTTATGACAAATTTGACCGGAAATTTTGAAGCAATACAGCCCATTTTCGGTAATTTCAACAGATTTGGCACCCATAGAAGCAAAGTAATTTGCGTTATTGAAATGGCGAATTTATTTTCTAAAATGTTTGCTTTTAACGTCGTTTTGAGACCAGCTTTGAAGTGTGACGGAGCAATAAGTAGCTGCCGGTTTCCCTCCTATCGCCCCTTTTGAGCTACAACAATTCTTTTGATTACATAGTGTGTATGTATATATCCTTTCGTTTCGTTTCGTGCGTCATTGTTTCGGTAGGCAAGCATGTATAATATTTTAGAATGTTTTGTAAGCTTAAACATATTCTAGCTAGACTACGAGATTTATTTTTATTTTTTGTTATATTGTAACTTCACATCCTCGATAGTTAGCGGGATACTGCTCTTTGCAATCGACACATTTTAGACGTGAGTTTTTATTAATTTGACAAGCATTAGCTGCGTACTTCCTGCACATTTGGCACATCTAGATTCACGACTATAGTATTTTTGAGTAAGGTTAAAGTGTTGGCATTTCTTGCACTGTGGTATTTATCTAGTATATTTCCTCAATGGTTTAATTTTAACTCTCAAGTGGAGTATTGCATTTATGTTATAGATTTTGCCTATATTTTCTTTATTGCAGAACTTTAACATGAAGAGTGGTAGTCCCCTTCTGATAATTTCAGTGTTTTCGTCGTTGTTTTGCCTTTTCTCTTTTTTGATGATATTGACTGCATCTTTAATTTTAAGACCTTTATTTGATAGTTCTTTTGAATAAGATTAGTGGAGCCCCTGGCCATTACTTTTGATTGGGCGATCATTTTTGTCCTCATACGTATACCATTCATACCCTTCGATGTTAAATTTAGTAGCGAGAGCTTTGTAATCTTCAGGTTTGGTCGTTTTAATTTTTCAGATGTTATTATTTACTGATACTACTTTGTAGTCCTTGTTACGACCAATTTCAGTAGTTGCTGGGTGTCATTACATTCTTTCACTCCTATTAAGTTAATAGGAGGTGGAATTATCTTCTTCTCTTTATCTAGAAATTTTTCGAGCTATTTGATTACTATAATTGACAATATTTGCTGATGCTGGTTTAACTTCAGGTGATAACTCAGCCTTCCTTTTGGTTGCTGTAGTGTCTTCTCTTGCTTTTCTTCTTTTCAGAAGCCAATTAGTTTGATTTCTAGTTCACTTTCATCAGTTTTTTCTCCTATCCTTTTATAAAATGCAAACCACGATGTACAAGGCAGCACATGCATTTTATACTGATTCCCACGTGTTTAGGCAGCCACCATTCCTGAGATTGAGACGCTGACTTGATAGCCACCCTATATGAGAATATACGCTTCAGGAATTTAATATCACATAGCTCTTAAATGCAATGATCGCAAGTGCCTTGTGGACCCACTTTAGCTTCAGCCCCAAAGCTTTCCCAAAGGATTCTCACCACAAAATGCTGCTAGATTGCTCGAGTTACCATCAACGTGACGTAAACGTAGCAAGCAGGAGTTATAGGATGGAGAGACTAAGACCTGTAGTTAGCACTACAAAAAATAATAGCTTCACATTCCCTTAGTCGGCTCACATCTCCTTAGTCAGCAACAATTGATTCTAATATAAATAACCTTTCAAACATAGGGTTTACTCTATCCGATTCATATATAGCAAAGTTTTGCTATAATAGGTATAGACGGTCTCAAAACCCCGGTCTCACTCGGTCTCAAAACCCCAGATTTTTCATATTTTGAAAATGCACTTTCATCAAATAAATTAACGGTTAAAGCATTAGGACGGGAGGTTACCACTCGGATTACAGCAGAAATAGAAATTATTTATATGTTTAAGAAAATTGAAAATTTGTTTGAAATGTTCGACTAAACCTGCTGAAATGGATGCATTTCTAGACTCGTCTAGTAGAAATAATCATGCAGATAACCTTCCGTGTATAGTACAAAATCCTAAATATTGGAGTTCGGTGGAAAATTGTTTAAAATATTATTACTGCCGCTTTGAAGCTAAACTAAGTTATAATTTATTTCAAAAAGAGTACGATATGTTCGAGTTTTCAGGTGAAAAGTCCAGCTACTAAGCTATAGAACTAGTAAGATTAATAGATTTGAGATTTGGAGTCAACGAAGAATCTGAGGGTGCGTGGATAATATAGTGACCGAAAACCTCATGGCAAGAATCGGTTATGTCTAAACGCACGTAAGTTAAACGAGGGGACATCCCCTGGGGCAATATCAACATAATGTATCCTTTTGAAAAGACTTAAAAACTTTTACGCTCAGCATACAGCGAGCATCGACTGTCCCATTATTCAGAATTTATTTGACAGTTACTCGGGAATAACACCCTAGAAACCACATTCAGTTGAAAATGAAATTCATCCTCAAATGAAAGTTATGTAACTTTTAATACTATGGAAAGTGTAGTTTGTCAAAGTCTCGATAAAAGTGATAAAATAAACTCGGGTCACATAGAAACTGCAATTAACGTTGCTCAGATGTTAAGGAATCAATTTATAATATCCGAAGTGATGACCAACTTTAAAGGGACACTTCTTCTATACTGCCGAAAAATATTTTCAAAAAGATCATGGTTGAAATAGTTGATGTAAGGCAAATCAGCAACGACAGCTATATCAATGGGAACACAATTCAACTATTAGAACTCAATTCGATGCTACCTTCAGACGCTTGATGATGAACTTTGCAGAAATAAGAGTTGGATAAATTACTTGGCTAAGCAGTTCAAAAATTCAATGAAAGCCGTTTTTGCGCGACAATTTTGCGATCTACATACAAAGCATCTCTTTATCCCGTAAATACTAGAATCCACGTACCGTGACATACAAGCTTATCTGCGCCCTATTTAACCAAAAGACACAATTCACTAATGATCTTTCTCTTATTTCTAGAAATTCAATTTCGTTGATCTGATAAGTATATAACTTACCACATCACCTTGAGTGGCTGAAACAATTTACTATTACCTTACTTTAAGTTCGTGATTATTAAGAACGTAATCATAAAAATTGACACGCTAACTGATCGAAAGCGTATTTTCACTTCCATTAACGTTGATCACAAATTATTTATATCGATCATATATAAAATGTTACTGAATGCGCGCAATAATAAAATTTAACACTCAATAATTATCCGTAACAATTTCTCTTTAGGCGTATTCACACGATCTTTAACACAATTAGCATAAAATTCAAGAACAACATAGCGATCGACGATCGTACGTATATATATGAGGTTTAAAATTTTATGTCGCATTTTTCATACTTCTCCTTTTTTGCATATACATAAATATCTACGTACATAATATTATGTGTTCGTCTTAGTTGCGCTTTCGATCTTGTTGATCCTTACAGTATTATGTATCATGTTTTATCATTATCTTTTGTGTTATGTTTAATGCATATTTATTATTTTATTATTATTAGCTGTTGGTGATCATATCATATACTAAATAAAAATTATGTTTTATTTTCACCGGGTGATATTTAAAACGATCGTAAGCCTTTCGATATTTTGTTTTGTGTGATTTTCATATTATGATCAAATGATCATATTTCAGGGTTTTCGTTTTGTTTTCGGTAAATTTTCTTTTGATCTTTAAATGAGATATTTTTTTTTTGGTTTTCTCTTCTATTTATAGTTTTTAGTTAGTATTGCAAAAGTTAAAATTTACTTTTAAGGTTATGTTGCGAAATGTTTTCTGAGAATTATGCCAAATATTATATAATTAAAATTGATTAAAAATTTCGCACCTTCTTATCACATTTCAATCCACAATAATATTTTGAACATTACTTCATAATCAAAATATTTAATTTAAACTGAAATAAGAAGATAAAGTTCTGTTTCGTTTATGAGGTGAACCGGTGATCCAATGTTCATGATATGATGATGATGATAAAGGAACTGAAAATTAAAGATCATGAATTCTTTCACACTTCTTTTGTTGGTTTATTGCGTTACGATATTCATTTCGACTTTAAAGAGTTTTCTCACACGTTTCTGATTTTTTTTTTGTTTTTTTGTGCTTTTTGAAATGTTGTCAGAATAAAAACCAATTTATGATCTAGACATTTTTATATATTTTATTATTTTAACATTTATCATTTAAGCAAAAAAAAAATTTTTTTTAAATTTTTTTATTTGATTGTTTTATGACTGAGATAATGGGTTTGGTTTAAAAAGTAGTTTGGTTGCAATGCAATTCTTGGTTACACTTACTAAACGCGCACCATGATCTTGCAATTTAATTTTTAATAAACAATTTATTTTTTTTTGAGTTGTTCGTACTTCGTAAACATTTTGTACAAATAGCGTGGAAAAAATTAATTATTGTAAAATTTGCATATACAAATAAATCAGGTAAGATTCTCACAGGTTGAGGTTGGTTGAAAACTTAATTTTTCAAGATGAGTACTTTTCAAGTATGAATAGCACTATTAAATAGTGTCCACCAAAATAGGAATATCAATATGTTTGCTTTTTAAAGTCTAATTATTTTAGTTTCAAATACAAAGCTAAAAAAGACTTTTTTGAATCTAAAACTTAATTAAGTAACTTTTCAAAACAATCAGAGTATAGAGTAACAAAAAGTTTATAAATGGTAATTTTGGAAATTTAAAATTAAATTTTACCAGTTTGGTGAAATCATGTTTCATGCGTGTTTCAAAACGATTAAAGTGAAATGAATATTTAAGTGTTTGATGGGCATTGGACAATTTAGTAAAAAAAAGTGTAAAAAATTACTAAACTTTCCATGCCGCACCTCTAAAGAAACCTTCGAACCACCTGTTATGAGTTATGATTTAGTTAACGCTATAGGTGATCAGCTCAACGAACATTTGCTTACACACTATTCGGTCACCGGTGCAAGATGTAGTTAATTAATTTTTATTATTAGTTTTTGGACTATGGTGAGAAAAAGTAATCAGTGACAAAGAATTACGATCTAGAATTACGATATTCAAAACTACGGAAGCAAAAATGTAAATACTTTCTTCCGTAAATACATACCCATCAAATAAATTTAATTTTCATTGAAAATCAAAAATTTTGGCATATTTTATCGTTTTTCAACAGTCCTACATTAATGAGATTCGGGATGAGACGTCTAATAACTATCTAGTGTCAATTACGACACCGCAACAACTACGACATTATGTTGACGATCAAATTAGTCTACGACAGACAACTGATGCAGATCTTACAGGATCAACAGCTAGTTCAACGCCAAACCCACCTGTACCGTTGGTTAATGGCCAATTCTTACCTGCAATACAACAAAACTATGTCGCTCATTTAGCCTTCAAGCCTCCACAACCTCTGTTTAATCAAAATTTCAACGTGTGGTTTAACAAAATTGAGCAACTCTTCGAACTCTCCGGTAAACGGATTGAGACAACAAAATATGGACAGGCATTAGCCGCATTAAACACTTGTCATCATGACATTTTTGCTGATCTTTTTATAAGTAACAAAGGGGATCAGCCCTATACTATTTTTAAGGGAGAAGTAATCCGTGTCCTTGAAAAATCTAAAACAGCTAAACTGAACAAAATTCTTCACGGTTTAACGCTCAGAGATGAAAAACGTCACAACTTCTCAACAAATTTCGATTGGACGGATGTTCGATTACAATACTCTACAACAATTTTGGTTGAAACGTTCACCATCTCAAATTCAAATAATTTTGACTGCCTATGAGAAAGATATTCCTTTGGTTACGTTAGCAGCACGAGCAGACAACTTACTGGAAACTATGCCACAGAGCAGCAATAATTCGATGACCGGTACTTCATCAGCTTCGTCTAGTGCTTGTGGTGGTGTAGAAGCAGCTGCTAATTTCGAAATCGATGAATGTATTAAGAAACTTACCTCAAAGGTTTCGGAATTGTACACTTCTTCTCAGAACAGAATTAACCCTAAATATGATAAATGCTTTTACCACTTTAAATTTGGTAAAGAACAAGAAAATGTGTTCTTGGATGTATTTTTTTCCCTGTCGCGGAGAATGCAGGTAAACAACATTTTTAAATTCACATCAAGCGCAGATGGCGGTGGTTGATGGACAATCTACAATTCGAAGTTTCGGTCCTACCAGCAAAATTTTTTTCAATTTCTCCTTCAATTATAACTCATAATTTGTTTGTAGCAAACGGTACCCCAGTTCAGACTTTTGGTACTAAAATATTGAAATTAGAATTCGGACTTCGTCGTGAATTTCGTTGGGAATTTATAATAGCGCACTTGTCGAGGCCGATGATAGGCTCAGATTTTTTAAAATCCATCGAAATTCTAGTAGACATAAAAGGACAGAAGATTATTGATCCGTTTATCTCCTTACATGCGAATGGTGTTATTTCGTACAATTCAGATCCAGCCTTATCATTTTTAGACAAGTCACAGTTACACCCAAAAATTAAAAATTCACTGACAAAATTTCCTGAAATTGGAAATCGTGGTTTGAGTTCTCAACAAATTAAGCATTTGGTTACTCATCGTTTAGAAACCAATGGACCACCACTCCACCAGTTTCATGTAAAACACGTCTACTAGCACCTTATAAGTTACGCATAGCATGAAAAACGTTCAAGCACATGATGGCGCAGGGTATATGTCGACTAAGAAGCAGCGCCTGGTCCAGCCCCTTACACTTAGTAATTTAAAAAAACGGAACCTGGAGACCTTGTGGAGATTACCGAGCACTAAATTGGAGCCCTATTCAAGACAAGTACCCGATACCACATCTTTAAGATTTTTCATACCCGAATTTCGGTTGTAATTTTCTTGGTTGAATGATTGATGAGACTGTAAGACCAAGCGCTTGTCAGTTGTTTTTTTAGGCTTGAGTTCTTGTGTTAACTGAACTTTTAAAGCCTTGAGACCGAAGTCTTTATGCAAAATATGGTGTAATATCGTTTGTGGTCTGTCTAATTCCAAAGATCGACGAGGAATCGACCAACCTGAGTTTTCTTCAACACTACGGGCTACAGCAGCAATATTCTCAGTTGTTATTGAGCGATACACACGGTTTCGATTCTTAACATCACTAAATTTTCCGAACAGCTCAAATTTTTCCATCAGTTTCACTATTGCCGGCCAAGAAAGTGCTTCACAACGACCAAAAAGTTCTTTAGTTTGCGAACTGTGACTGTAAAATTTTTATCACTTTTGTAGTGAATTTTAACAATTTCAATGGTTTGTTGAAGCGTATATCGTAAATTGACAGCTTCCCAAATAGCAGGCTATTCAAAATGAAACTTCTTATTGGGTAACCCTTTAGAACGAGATTCAGCAAAAATGCAACTGCTTATTACGAAGCTTCGAATACACAAATTACGTTGTAAAACATTCTTCCAGATTTCCAGATTTGAAAATATGGTGCTTCCTTAAGCTGCCAATCAGGCGGCACATTATAGGCGTCAACTATATTTATATCTGTTTGGAATGGTAATCGGTACAGGGCACTTAAAACTAACACAATGATTGGCAGGCTGTTTTACTGGCTGGGATTACAAGAACCCTGTAATATAAAGTGAGTGGAACTAATCTTTCTGGTTGCCGATCATTCTTTTATTCCACCGGACCATAGGTTTGCACAGCTCTACAAAAAAAAATAAAAGCTAAACAAACCATCATCGACGTTGATTATATTAAAATTTATCGTGAACATGGTACAGCTTTTAGTGTTGGTAAGGATTGCCCAGTTCTTGATTTTCAAAATGAGGTAGGTAATCACCGAAGACCACCTGGAACATGGCACTTTAAATTTATGGATTTGCCTAGTAATGGCTTAAAGTAAGGCACTAAGTTAACCGCGAAAGAGTTGGGAGAGCATCGGCCTCAGAACAGATTACATGGAATAAGCACTAAAAAAAATCTTAATTTTTCTATCGCTGTCACGATTTCGAAGACTTCTATCTCATAGCCGCAGTTTTTTTTCAGGCTGTCCTTGTTTTATAATAATCATAAACGAAATAAAAGTTTCCATCGAAACCATCTTTTTGCATCAAAATTACTCTGTTTTCGAATTTTGTAGTTCTGATTTAGGAGCTGGATTATGAATATTTAAAATAAGATTTCTGATTAGTTGGCCTTTTAGTTCTTCAAAAACCTTGATATGTGCTGCACCAATCCCAAAGTTATTACCTTTTCTCAGTAAATTTACTAACAACTCCGCTGAGATTAAATATTCAGGTATAAATTGCCAGTTAAATTTAGAAGTCTCTGAAGCATAACTATTCATTCTTTTTGCGAGGTATTTAAATTTTTTATTCGTATATAATATAACCATAGATACTCTTCCTCACCATAAAGGAAACAACATTTTTCGATTTAAACTACAGCCCAAAACTTGCTTTCTAAATCTTAAAAATGTCTCTGAAATCTTTTGTAGATTTTCTTCCTCGTTTTTTGCCGGAATAATCGTCCCCCTTTACCAACAATACTCCTCAATCAATCTAGTCTTACACAACATTTACGAATCTTGTATCCGTAGTCTACGACTGGAAATCCATTGTGTTGTTCTGGTGTGAGGAAAACGGTTTAATTTTGACTTGCTTCTTCAATAGAAACATGAAAAACATGGACAGTGCACACTGTCTTGTACACTGTCTTATGAATATTTTGACACGTGATAATTAATAATTTTCGGAATTGTTTTGAAAATTTTATAGTTTGATAACACTGGGCCAATAAATAGAACCCCATTGCATTGACGAATTCGACTTTCAGAAGCAAATAATTTAAGTCATACTATTACCTTGATATACAGTTAACACGGCTGTAAATAACATCAAGCAGGAACCCCGGCGATAGTTTTGATTTTGCAGTTTTAAAAGATTATACTTTTGTATACATCCTTCCTTTCAGGTACAAAGATATAGTCCATAGCACGCGTGGAACGCAGACACCAAAACAATAACCACAATAATGGTTTTTGGAAACTTTTGACAGTTGCAGGAAGGTAACAAAACGACAAGCGTCAATCGCTATTAAATTACGAAGAAGCGTAAAAGAACGGCTTACTAAATAAGCCAACTACGTAGTTAACAAAAATGGAAACCCCAATGAAACGGATATCAGATTGGCAGCATTATAGATGCAATCTACGACGAATATTTAAAATATCAGCGCGAACTCATATAAATTAGGGGAGATCCGTCCACATCGGTTGAAGATTTAGAAGATCGAGAACACGGATTAGAGTCTAAAAGTGAATCATAATGATGTAATATCGAAAAGTTCCGAGCAGAAGAATAATAGCGAGTTAAGCTGCCGGACGTCAAATTGAAGACATTTCACTGGAGCTGGGACAAAAAACGATTTCGATTTATAAAAAATTGTTTCTGGAAAGCGGCTGACAACTCATGAGTCAACTCACGAATGACATTTAAGTAAGTACTACACTGGTATGGATTCACAAATAATCAGCCGATTATTCTGTGCTTCCCCACCATGCCATAAGGAAGCCATCTTGTACCACGACGAAATTGCGCATCGTGTTTGATGCGAGTGGTAAGGCACTCAATGACGTACTTATGATTGGATCATTCATCCTGGATGATTTGTTTTCCATCGTTCTACGTTTCCACCGACATCTCTATATGCATTCACAAAAAATGTGTGGCGAAAGTCTTTCGATGCTAAAATGGAGCTGTACGAGCTAAGTATAACTACATATGGAACATCATGTGCACTCATCCTCGCAACAAGAGTGCGATCGATGAAGCCATCATCAATTTTTAAAAGGCATCTGAAGCAATCAAATACTTCTATATATGGACGATATTATGAGTGGAGGTCTTCTGCAATCACATTGCAAGGTAAGATAATCGAGATGCTTCGAGCAGTTGGAATGAAACTGCGCAAGTTTTCATCATATTCTAATGAACTTCTAAATCTGATCCCAGAAGAGGATCGTAAGATAAAATCCAAATCAGATGGATTGTGCGCAACAACTAAAACATTGGGTCTGATTTGGGATTCAAAAAACGATCAGTTCCGAATCAGCACCGAATCGTAAGCAAATAAATCCAAGAAGTTGGTTTGATAAAAATTCCGCTGATCTTATTTCGCGCGGGCTTATGCCATCTGAAATCAACAGTGCCGATATGTGGTGGTGTGGATCTTCCATCCTGACTGAACTATTCGTACGCAAAGAGTGAACGAGAAAAATTTACCTGTGGATTCAGATGAATATGTTCAAGAGTTTAAAAAAAAAGAAATTGTAACGTTTGTGTCAACCGAGGTCGAGGAAGACTTGATTAATTTTACAAACCTTGTAAGTGTTATTGCATGGGTGCATCGATTTATAAATAACTGTCGCCAAAGGAATGTCTCCGAAAGAATTACATCTCAGTATGTCACAATCAATGAAGGATAATAGAATAATTCAGGTTATTCAGCAACAACAGTTTGCATAAGAAGTACGATCCCCAATTAAGACCGGTAAAATCAGTGCCAACAGTAGAAAAAAAATGAGACCGGTAACGTGGTTGTTCTTTGGTAAATTCAGTTGATGTTTTGATGCAAACGGCAGACAACTTTTTGCAACAGGACCACCTACTCTGATTAACTGATTCTTATCGAGAAATTAAGACTACACAGGCCACTATTGGCACTGATTTCACTGGTCTTAATTAGCGATCGATGGTCTAATGTAAAGTGTTGTTGCTGAATAACCTGAACTTGTCTATTAATTGCAAAACTCATTGGGAAAATATTTTAACTTCTTCTCAATTTGCAATACATAACTGTTGTATTGAAACTAGTTCATGTTCTTAAATTCCGCTCCAGAATCGGAATAAAACTCCACGAAAAACAGTCTTTATATGGAAAGCTGCTTGGGATCCAGAGTCATCTCAGGTAATATACAATGCCTCCCGAAACTTTTATTTATTTTTCTTAACCCACGGAACGTATCTTTTAATATCATTCCCAAACATATCATTAAACCTTGCAATATCGTTTGAGTGTACCATGCGTTGTAAAAAATCCTAATATAGGCAGGATAAAGGTAAACATGGCATGAAATATATTTATCCTAATCGGTGCGCGGTAAATACTTTTACGTAGTCCATTCATGGAGGAATCGTGGCATGTAAGTAGGCTTGCCAACAGTCTTTCTTTGTGGAGGACAGTCCTTCTTTCGTAAAAAATTGCCTCCATCCTCTACGAACTCAAAAATGTCCTTCACCAGAAAAATAAATATAATATTTTGTAGAGTGCGACCCTGGAATGTAATGAAGATAGTCGAATGGTTATGTAAAAAAATAATAATAATAATAGTTAAAAGAAAACAGTAGAGGAAAGCATGTGATTAGATTTTCAACAAGTAACCGCTATAATGGTGCAAGACCGATCTCCTTTACCGATTATGGACGATCTTCTTCAATGTTTATTCGGAGCCAATTATTTCACCGTTTTGGATTTATCATCAGAATATTACCAGGTAGTGATGAGTCTAGAATACTACAGATTCAATACCCATAACCGCTTTTGATACTGCTGGTGGACATTATAAGTTTCTAAGGATTTAATTTGGGTAAGCCAATTCCCAGCTTTTTTCTAGAAAATTATGAATTGAATAGTTAACGAGACTAATGGGAAAATAGTGGTATATCTACATGGTATGGGAAAATTAGAGCGGTCGTTATTTGCAATAAAGTACCATGGTCTGTTTCTTAACCTGTAAAAAAGCCATTTCTTTAAACGCAACGTAGAATTTTTAGTGTCAAGATCGCGAGTTACACCAAAGATCAAAAACAGATACCTATGTAAATTTCCCACAACCGAAGAACAGAACTCAGATACGACTACAGTTTATGGGATTGGCGGGATTCTTTCGAAAGTTTATGAAAAAATATTCTTGCAAAATTTTGGAAGTGGTACCGCAAATTTCACCTAAACGGTTTAGGTGGAATTTTGTTTCAAGTCAATTGACAACCACGTGGCTGCGATTTGACTCCGTTGGACTTCTTTTATGGAGAACCGTTAAGAATAAATGTTACGCTAACACTTATAAGTACCTGTGGCCTATTTAAACAAACAGACCACCCAATGTGAACAAAAGTATCATTCATAGGAATTGGAAGCCTTAGCCATCCATCTTCGCCATGATAACCGATTGTGCGTTATTACAAAGTTGTTCAACAAAAAAAAAAATGTAATACTAAGAATTTCAATATGGTGGCTAAAATTAGCAGATTACGATTTTGTCATGGAATATCGACCAGGAGTACAAATGAATCATGTGGTGGTGTTGAGTTGGAATACAAACAGTACGGAAGAACTGAAGCATCTGGAGTGGGGATATACAAAAGCACTATCAAGACAAAAGGGAGGGGAACCATATCAGATTAATAAGATACCAATACTATTCAATAAAGTGCATATCGACCAGCTTAAATCATTTCCTAATACGCTTAAACGTGTTCGTTGTTCCAAAGCTATTGTGAAGACAATGATATAAAGCATATGCTAAACGCAACCACAACGAATAAAATAAGTAATGGCTGTTAAGAAAATGAATCGACCTGTGCGGTTAACAATAACGGGCCGTTCGATATTAAACACCACCAACCAAGCTACTATAACGAGAGTGATATGGAACTATCACGAGGAACCGATGGTAGATTTTTAATGAACGTTTATTTTTATGAAAAGTTTTAAACGCCGCTACGAAGGTTTTATCGTCGACCAGATTATATATAATTGTGTAACTACCTAAAAATTAAATTTAAAGATAGTCTTCATTACTCATTATTTCATTAGTGAAGTTTTGCCAAAATGGATGTCGATGTTTAGGACTTACAAAATGGTAAAATGTTTTTGTCACTAGCAGTGTTTAAAACAAAAGTTTAACTGTCCTCCTCTGGCATTTTCCAAAAGTGTATGTATGTAGGCTTGCCTACATGTAAGACATCGTTGACAAATGTTCCTGTATTATCCTCGTTTTTAATAATACGGTTTATTTACGTATAGTTAAGATGGAAGTGAAGTCGATAATAAGCAATTCACGCAACATTCCAAGATGTAGCAAGATTTACCTAATACAGAAGACACAAGCACAACACCATTTTCAGATCATAAAGTTAGCCTGGTAGCTGAAAACAATATATTAGAAGCGCCCACCACACTTAAAACAGCAAAGGTGCGACGGCCAAGTCAAAGTTATTGACGAATAGGCAATCAAAGCACCTTCATATAAAGAGCGGCCCATTTAACGTTTGCAATCTAATTTGGATTTAATTCAAATGCAACAGAATATTTTCTATGCGGTTTGTTTTATTATAAAGTTTTATTTCATTTCATGACTTCCACGGCTGACTTTACAGTACCCCTTTATGCCCACCCAATTTTTTCAGAACATTTTTGATTGTATGGGCTTCTATCTCAACAATGGGAACTTCGATTTGATCTTTTAAATTTTCGATAATCTCTGCATGGTTAGCGTAACACTTATAACACTTATTCTTAACGGTTCTCCATAAAAGAAGTCCAACGGAGTCAAAACGCAGCCACGCGGTTGTCAATTGACATGTCTTTTAAGGGTGATACTCGTTGTAAAGACATCAGCTTCTCCAAAGTTACGTGTGGAAAATTTTGCTTGTTGATATAGCCTGCGAGGTGAAAATGAGCTTTGTCGGACAAGATGATTTTTCGGTAAAATGCTTATTTTCACATTTGAAAGTAAGTTCTCAATATTTCCCAATTTTAATCAAGCGTAAAGCGGCTTTCGTAAACGTCAAACATTAAACTAATTTTCTGTCATAACACGAATGACGTCAGTGTTGCCACACTTGAAATAACCGGTAGTTGAATTTTTTTTTCTAGATGAACCACCCCTTATATATATATATATATATATATATATATATATATATATATATATATATATATATATATATATATATATATATATATATATATATATATATATATATATAAAATATACATTACCTCAAATACTAAGTTACGTTCAAGATCATGGCTTGCATACTGACCAATATTTGAGTATCGATGTTTAACAAGAAAATTAATAAGATGGTGTAAATTAATGGAACAAATCGGTAACTGTACAGTTCATCCATGTTATTACCTTACCGCCCAAACGACATAAAATTACTAATTAAATAGTTTATCTCAAACGACTGTAGATATAAAGGTGCATACACACGAGTATACGTATAAATGAACGAACAATACAACTTCTTGTATTACTAGACTATAGACATTGAGATATATCCATACGACAATTGATTATAGTAATTACCATAAGAATTTTGTCAATATTGTATTTGAGATGAAAAAAATGTAAAGAATTTTTTACGGTCACGATTTGTTGATCGCCGCGGTCAATACATAGATATATTAACTCGTGTATATACCGCAAACGTCGCGCACTATTGAAAATCCTTCACGGAAATACTATAAACACTATTTTTGGACTATAATATTGTTTTTGTGCGTATACGATATAAATCCGGTTGGAAATTTTGAAACGTCATGCCCGATCAAATAATAGACTCACAATAGTATAAACTATTATTATAAACACTTATCGATATTGGGTTAACAACTTTATTTAAATAAAATTACAATTAATTAAAAAAATTAAATTTTGGCGCCATTTTTTACATAATTTAAATAGTATATTTATCTAGTTATTAACTTCAATAGATAGATAAATAGATGGGCAAAGAAAATATTTTCATTAGCGTCCGACGTCGAAGTGAGAGGTACTTGAAATGTGGTTATTACGATTAGGTATGCAAAATTATTAACGCGTATGCTAATTGTGTTCTAGAAATCAAAATGTATAGTGCATATCGTGTTAGCAAACCAACTCCACTGGTCTAGTCTAAAGTAGTTTTTTCTCCATTCGAAATATAGCACATTGATCGCGTGTCAATAATAAGCCAAGTGTGATAAGTAGATTCCTAATTAGAATTTAATATTTTCAGGGACAGTACTTGTGATAAGTTTGTAATTTTTTTTTTTAGCTAAATAATGGAATTATGCAATACATATGTTATAATATTAGCAATTTTATAAATTTTTATCAAATGACATTTTAAGAAATTTTATTTGATTTCAACTAATTAGCACATAAATTGTGTTTAAAAAAAAATGTTAAAAAATTGCAACTAGAAACCTGAACAAGTTTTTATAACGTTCTTGGTATTGTTAGTCAAACAACACTCAAAATGTGTACATAAAGCGGATGTAGTTGATTGCTAAAATCGATAGCATAACTCACGAGTTCACTGACGTTTTGAAATATTAGCATATCAACAATTCGATTTTATTTGATTCGATTTTAAGCCTAATATTCGTAATATTCTATGGCACTGACAATATAATCATATAGAAACCGTGTAGAATCGGCCCACAAAATGTACCTATTAATAGGGAGGTATAATGGCAATACAAAGCGATCCTGGTCTTAAGATAATTTTGAGGATTATCCGCCTTATATGCACTTATACAAATTTTGGATAGGAATGTACGTTGGAAACGGTAGATTCCAATGAAAATAACACTAAAAGGAAAGAAGAACGTGTCATTGCATTCCGCCATAAACAAGGCCCAAGGTTTATTCTTAAAAAAAAGTCATCCAGTATATTTGTGTACTCAACCAAATGAATGTAGTTAGTAGTTAGTTGGTTTTAGGTGGCCATCCAACAAAAGACCGATGCATAGACACATATGGTCCATAGCCTTATCACAGAAATTGCTTTTCCGCACTACTCTACTGTAACCAATTTGAGCTCCTCACGAAGCAGTAGATATCTCTTACGCTCAATTTACTGAGATCCGTTAGATCGCACAGGAGGTGAGCTTCCAAAAACTTGAGTCTGTTTTGAGACAGACTAGGACAGGTGCATAACAAATGAAGTATTGTTTCCTCCTCTTCTTCGTCGTTACAGCTGCGACAGTAATCATGAAAGAAAATACCAAGTCTGCTGGCATGCTTTCCAATAAGAAAGTGTCCAGTAATGACACCCATAACTGTGCTAATATTATGCCGTTGCAAAGATATTAGCTGATTAGACGTTTTTAAGTCCAGATTAGGCCAAATCTGCCTAGTAATTACACATGAAGTGCAATTTTCCCATGCAATGTTTGTAATTTTACGAGTTTCTTCTATAAGGGGCAATTTTCATATAGCAAGTGGTATTTCCATGTCCACTTTGCACGGTGTAAGATGAGGCAAGTGATACCTTGTCGCGCGAGTTCATCGGCTTTCATATCCCCCGTAATATTGAAATACCCTGGCACCCATATAAGATGGATATTAAACTGTTCAGTCATCATGTTAAGAGATGAAATACCACTCCGGGCTACTTTCGACGTGATAAAGCCTGATTGTAAAACTTTAATAGCAGCCTGACTGTCCGTAAAAAATCCAATATCTCTTACATATATTACATGATACTTCATCCAGTCTATGGCTTCCTTGCTTGCTATAAGCTCTGCCTGAAAAATACTGCAATGATCAGAAAAGCGAAAAGAAAGATTTATATTTAGTTCTTCGCAGAAAACCCCTTCGCTGACCTTTCCATCAATTTTCGACCTTATGGCTGTACTGCAAGCCACTTGCTTAGCCAGGATATTCAGAGGCATGAGATGAAAGAGAATCTCCAGTGCTTGAGTATGAGTGATTCTAAGTGCACCACTAATACACAAGGCAGCAGTTATTTGCACTTTCACCAGAAACTTTTGGTTCGCCACTGTATTTAAAGCGGGCCATTAAACTGTAACTCCATGCATTAGAAGAACTACAGAGGTATAAAGCTAATGCACAATGTGAGGCTGAAGCCTCCATCCTTTTTCAATGGCATTTTACAGGGGTTGAGTGTTTTTGTAGCCTTTTTTAGTCTTTCCAGAATATTAGGCTTTCAGCTTAGTTTACTATCTAAAATAAGACCCAAGAATTTCACTTTATCTGCAATGTTCAAAACAACTCCTTTGAGAGTTGGAGGTTCAAAGCGAGGAAGTTTGTACTTCCTGGAAAAAAGAACCAACTCAGTCTTCAGTCGGTTAATAGTAAGACCAAAACTATTGGTCCATTGCGTTAGAATGCCAAGAGCATTCTGCATAACATCTCTGAAGATACAAGGTTATTTACCAAAAGCGCCATAGCAACATCATCTGCACAAGCCACCACTTAAACCCAGTCCCTTCCAGGTTTAGTAACAGGTCATTTATGACCAAATTCCAATGAAAGGGGGATAATACACCACCTTGCGGTGTACCCCTATTTACAAATCTACGGATGGATGATACCCCTGGATTCGCCGTTATGAGCATTTGATCAATCCAGCTTCTAAGTATCACATCCACCATCAAATTTGAAAGTGCTTACGTGTCGCCTCTGGTTTGACATTATTAAAGGCACCCTTAATATCACAAAAGGTCACCAAAGAGAATTCTGTATATTCGGGAACTTCTCTATAGGACATAAGAGAGAATGAAGAGCGGTTTTCACTGATTTTCCTTTACTATATGCCTGCTGAGACGTTGACAGCTTTGCAGGCTTGATTGAGCTTTTGAGGTAAGCCTCTATCTGTCTTTCCAGATTTTTCAAAAATAAAAAGATAAGCTAATAGGCCTCAGGTCCTTGGGACTGCAATAAGAGCGTTTTCTGGCCTTTGGTATAAAAATTACATTTAATTCAGTCCATTTCTTTAGAATGTGACATAGTTCGAGGCTACTTTTGAAAATCACCTCAAGCCAGGGTACAGTTAAGTTAGTGGTTTTCTGATTATCGGCAGGAATAATACCATCCAGGCCTGCAGACTTGAAAGGCTTGAAACTGTTTACTGCCAACAAGATTGTTCTCTTATTGACAATTTTTTTCCACGAGGCCAGGAGCCTTCTTAGCCTTTGGCAAAATAGGAAGTGAATTTGAACAACCCGAAAAATGAGTTTCCAGAAAAAGCTCCAAGGATTCCTTACTTCTTGTAGTCCATTGTCCATCCGGTCGTTGGAAATAACTTGGAATGACACGACAAGTGGATAATATCTTACGTAGCCTAGCTGCCTCAGACGACTCCTGTATTTTATCACAAAAGAGTCTCCAGGAATTGCTTTTGGCTCTTAAATGAATGTAAAGGGACGTGCCAAATTTATACTCCGCAAACATTTTTATTTGTTTTGGTTTAAATTCGGGCCATTTGTCGACTACTTAGATGCGGAGTATTTCTTTAGTGTAAATTATACAAAAGAAAACATAATACGTTGTTGCGCATTCAGAATGACCACAGCAGAGAAGATAGTGGTAAAAATGGACACCAGGCGAGAACTTCAACAAAAGTTAATTGTTCTGCAATGATTCATCTCTCAATCATGAAATTACCTATTACATTAATGTTGGTAAAGAATCAAGTTGGCTAGACTCATTTGTGTCATGCATTACTGGATAATGGTCTCAGGTGTCTCTTATCGATTCCTTGTTAAAATACTCAAATTACTGCATTAAACTACAAAGGCTTTTGTTCTAGTAAGACTAGTTCTGGTAAGTGATTAAATGATGTTTTGCTGTAAGTTCTAAGAGTACAACCAACATTGTGAACACGTGAACACGGCTGACGGTTTTTCTTTTTTTCCAAAAGAGCGAGAAATGTCCACAGCGAGAATCATTGACCTATTAAGTTGGTGGGCCCATGCAACAATTAAGTGCACCATTGTATTCCGGGTAATGTGACTAAAAGCTATCGAATGTGAGATCATGAATTGTCAGTGGATATTTTGAGAGGGTTGGCTACAATTTAGCTATTGAATACCGCAAGTTAATAGGGGTAACGAGATCGAGTTGTACGATTTTGCCAACGTGAGTGAGATAGAGCATATTGTGTAATTTTTAGCCAACTTAAAGGAACGGAGAATCCATGCCACATCATATTGAAAGCTGTACGCACTAATGTGGCTTCAAGCAAAACTATTAATATACCGCGCGGAATTGTGTGAAGCACAATTATTGGCAAATTTGCTAAAATCTGGAACAGAGTTTCAAATTAGTAGCATAAATGTATGGACATACTCCAAAATTGTATTGGCATGGTTGAGGGAATTTCAAATATATTAACGGTCTATCTAACAAGTATATGGAGACGTAGTATGAGATCAAAGAACAACCACGAAGACTTAGCTTCGATGCTAATTGAGTTTTGAAAGGCTAATTTATGTAGAAGTTCAGTTAAAGCAGTTGGAGAAAAATTGACGGACCTCAACTCAAAGAATTAGAATTGAAACCATGGTCATAAGTCTGCGTTTTGCGGTGGATGCTAAGGTAACTAAGTGCGTGAATGTCCTGAAAGAACTGTTAAAAATTGACCTACATAATGCGATTTATTTGCAAATGTCTTAATGTGCAAATGTTGTCCAGTTCTAGTCAAGCAAATCTGAACTCAGAAGTTTACTACGATTGGCCAATATCATTAGCCAGAACAAACAATCGCAAGGAACTGAAATTCATAAGAGTTACTGTTACTCACTGTATTTGAGTGTTTTAGAACATAGGCAGTTAATTTAGAGGTTGTAAGTGAACTAAAAATAGATCCATTTATTGCATGTCAGAAAAGATTCACTGCAGGAGGAATACCAGAATGAGAATACAAATTATTTTGTAAATGCAAGCTCAAGGTTAAAAAGGGTGGCATCAATTACTTCAAGGGGAATGCGACAAGTAGCTCAGTTAACCTCATTTAAAGAGTTCAACAGAGCAGTTAGAGATTTTGCTACACAGAATTTGATTGATTGTAGTATTAGTAATGGAAATTAGTAGGTACATGTTTAGGATCGGGTCTGTGTATTTTTTGATGTCCTTAGAATGAGAAAACATCTGTTCAATGTTTTTTTATTACGGTCTTTGTATAGATTGAAAACGAAATGCGGTGATGTAAACTTTAGCATAACGGTAACATAAATTTTAGATTTACGGTTTTTTAGATTTATGAACCGACCATCAAACCATGGCGAATAAGATTTTTTATGCTTGACGGAATGTGATTTACAAAACACTTGAAACAATGAACGGCATTTGCGGGTCTCTTATAGCAGTAATCATTCTGTAAAATTCCGTTTGTTAGACATTTTTTTTTGCAATTTTTAAATCTGCTAATCATTTATAAATTTCAATTTTTACCTCAGCTGAAATCAGATAGTATGCAATTGTATATTTGCCGCTAGTTTTTAATAGTGGTATGGACCTATAATTTGCATAGATTTTTCTAATTTTGGCTAGCTCTAACCTTTAAGTTACCAAACACTATGCAGACGTAAACCCATGAAATCATCCAAATTTTTGAAGAATTGAGTTGTTTCTTTAAGTGGACCTACTTTCGTGAAAAACCTTGAAATTTTAATTCCACCCTATAAAAAATGTATTAACAAACCTGACACTCCTTCTAGACGTTTAATGAAAAAATGTCAGATTTTTATTTCCAAACCTCATCCAATTTGTTGTGAAAGTGATTCACACAGTGAAGAGCAAAGGCCACAATAGCCATAAAGTATATCAATATTTCACTGGCATTTCATTATTATGACTTCCTCTCATTTTAGAGTTACTTGGAATGCATATTGGTAAGAAAAAAATGTATACAATTTATTGAGCAGGAAATTCTTACATTTGAAGAATCCATCACCAATCCAAATAGGCCAAATAGGCCTTATTAGGTTTCTTAATAGGCTCAAACATCTCTCCAATATCATCGATAAGACACGACTTCTCACCAATACCAACGGCATAGCTTCAGGTTCATCCATAACAACCGAAACTCTCAATAAATTTGCGTTATTATATATTAGGAGTCATCCGAACGCTACAAGGATGTTAATGAATGATTTTTACATGGACCACCTAATGTCCGGAGGGAACCATCAAAGAAGCTATATCCACATAAACTAAGCTGAATTTTCTTTTGAGACTATAGGAGAGTATAACCTACGCAAATGGGTAAGCAATTAAGTGAACATGCCCGAAGATTGCAAATAAATTGCTATTTGTGAAATAAACGAAGGTACAAAAATTATGTGGTTTTTAGGAATAAAGTTCGACCCACATACTGAACTAAATATATATGCTATTAGAACCCTCACGCTTCTATCTAAGTATCTAACCTAAATAAAGCGAAAATCAAGGAGGGGCCGTCACTTTTGTCACTGTAGACGTCACTTTTTGCGATATTACTCCAAGTTTTTTTTGAAAGACGTGATATGGTGCAAGGGCCATTAACTGTGTACTGGAAATATTAAAGCAGATAAACCGAAAGGACCAGCCAGCACTTAAACAGAGACATTAAATTTCCTTCCCAATGGAGAAACCTAAAACTGTGAAAATGAAACTTCAAGTACAAAAAAAGCAATTCTGGTCCTAGCCGGGGACCTATCCCAGAATTCTAAAAGCAGAGTTACCGGTTCTCTAACCTTAACTGATTTAAACGAAAAATTCGACATTTCTTATCTTAATTCTTTTTTAGAGAACGCTGGCATTTTTCATAAAGGCGGCCACCTGGAATTTTCAGAACACCAAATTGATCTTATTAATGTCAATTATGTCAATTATAAAGGACGGTTATAACTTATTGAGGTGCAACGACTTTATTGGACGCGTAACACTTATGGGTGCATCAAATGTTTCCGATAGACAAAAATTACTCAGTAACAAATTATGGGACAATTATCACCACCTCGGATCAACCTAATAAAAGCATTTCTTCAGGCTACTATAGATTATGTTGTTCCATATAATCTGTAGACCATCAAAGTCCAAAAAGCAACTATCTACAAGATCTGCCTTGCTGTATTTACATGTGTTGCAACCAAGGCCAAACAACTTGAATTGGTGTCCCATTTGAATTCCGATTCATTCAAAGCAGCGTCCAAACGGTTCCAAAATTGCCATTGGATTTATACAAATATCTACAGCTACAACATAGGCTAAAGGTCTTACATACGAGGTGTCCAATTAAATCTTCTGATGGAACAGTATCATCAGACACTTAGCATAAACTGACCACTTCTGACTGTCTTCAACAATTTAAATAATGGTGACTCAGCTGTACAGTAGTGGCCAGTATTGGCCTTCATTGATTGTTTAACATTATTATTAGATAAATTTATATGCATATATAATTTGCTAATTCAAATGTGCATGCATTACCCAAATGTTCGATTAAACTAATTGTGTGCTACTCGCGCGTGCTCCATCTACAGACGACAATTTAAATTCACTTAAAGCTGTTTGCTGACAAAAGTTTGCAAAATAAATTTTTTTCTAATTTAATTTGCACTTCCACAAATTTATTTGATATTTATTAAGATGGTTTATCTACCTCAAAATTGATTCTTCCGAAATTATTGGGCTGTGATAAGTAACTTTCAAGGTAATATGAATACATCCGCGAAATTTTGGAAAATCGACCACCGGCAAATATTTTGTCTATTTTGGCCACACATGATTTTTTATGGAAAATATTTATTTATCCATTTACTTGAATATGGTGGTTAAATATGAAGCCATTTGTCTAGCCTTGATCGTATAATTAGCATACTGAAAATAAGTGTTAAGCACCAAAATTTCGTCATCTTGTTTTCATTTGAATATTTTAGAATTTACCTAACAATGACCTAAATAGCGATATTTTCAAATAGAATAACCTGTACTGTTTGGGAGTCATGCATTGTGATAGGAGTAAATGAAGGCGGATGTCTTCAGTAAAAAATATTAGATTACCTATCAATCCACATATACTGATAAGAGTACACGTGCCTCCTAAAAGCATGCATTACTTAATTTATGAAGTGTTTTAAATATGACTAAAAACATTCCAATTTGTGTCTTTATTTATAAATTCGACTCATCATAAACATTTCTAAAGTATTTATCATCTTATCACGTGCTAAAAATATTTATATAAGCTCTAATATCAACATTTGTGTATACAAAGTTTTAAAAGGTTTTCTATGTTTAGCTTAAATGTATACATAAACTTCTTAGCGATAATTTATCGTGCGCCAAGCGCTTTCCTTTCCAATTAGCATGTTTTTTTTATCACGGTGGTTTTTTTTAAAATCACTTTTACTAGTCGATCGAGAATGATATGAAATAAGTTTTTTTTATCTTGATGTGATGTGCAACAATGTCATCATTACGAATATTATTTAAATTCTGACGTAAATTCATAAATACTCAAAGTTCAAGTGATTTAGTTTAAATATTAAAACGAATTTGTTAATCTTGTGATTCAAGTTTTTAACGATGCAAATAACTTTGTGTTAATATTTACGAGATTCTTATACAGGTGTACCCTAAATATCGTGAACTAATGTAGTACTGTACCTAATTTGATGGCTTTTGTTTAAATAGTTGGGCTATGAAATCATAGTAAGATGAAAACCCGAACCTATACAAATTTTTAAAAGTTTCATCTGCTCATTATAACATTAAACCACTTGTGAGTAGTTGATTGATTGATAAGACTATAGGACCAAGCTCAAGGCTCATCACCTGGATAACGCTGGGCCTATTCCTACATCCGGTTACATAAAACAATTTGTGAGGAAGGAAAAAGTGTTATTTAAACACAAACAAACGTATACAGATGCCCAAGCATGCACTTCAACATACAAACCCAAATTCAAATGTAAAATAAAATTTAACACCAAAACCAAATAAAATAATCGTTTAGTTGAACAAATACGTCATTGTAATTACAAGAAAGTTACATTGTACAATATAAGTTACATTGTAATCTCAGAACGTCAGACCTCTTGTGTGTTGATTGATTGATTTAGAATGTATATAGCCAAGCATTTAGCAGGATTTTCCGAAGTTGGCCCGGCCCACTATACACCCGTTTTTACGTAAACTTGGAAGGACAAGACAGGATACTAATAGTTATCCTGGTCACATAGGATAATAGTTAGTAAATTTTTTTGTGGAGTAGGGAAAGAAAAGGTATGGCAGTAATGATAGAATTGGTCCGGTTTCTCGGTAGGCAATATTCAAAATAGTGTAAGCATATGACAATCACACTGATAATGAACTGCTTTTATGACCATGTAATCGCCAAAAATTTAATTTATACACACTTTATTAAACTCAAAACTTTAAAATTAATACAAATTAGATCTTAAAACAATTGGTTAAACTTTACAAATCAATTGAATTAACCGTATTATGGCCAGTACTTAATGTAATCGCCAAAAATCTAATTTATATACACTTTATTTTGCTTAAAACTTAAAAATTCATCGTCAGACTAATTTTGTCATATCACAAAATATATGAAAATAATTTAATAGCGCAATAGTGTGAAATAAGGTTTGAATAACTTAAAATCACTTCTGATCAGGACTATAGGTTTACGTTTAAAATCCTGTAAAATAAAGATACAGTAGTGCTCCGATTTTTAGAACCTTAATTTAAAGATATTTTTAGAAACAAATATTAAAATATATCATCAACATTTAATCTACAAAGTGTGACAGTTTAAACGCAAAACTATTTAGTAGAACACAAAACGCAATTTTAATCGCTCCTATACTTTTATACTTATACTAGCTTTATGTTTATCAGAGTGGCGCCTAATATTTTCTTCTGCATTATTGTATTTTGGAACATCTAAATTTCATCGTTATTTTTATTCGCTGTAATATCCAATAAATTAGACTTCTCCTTTCTTAAATTAAATCCACCATTTAGTAATATATACTAAATAGTTTACTAGCTGTCCCTTTTAGATTTTGCGTTGTTGTTACTGTGTCCACCACTGAAATTTCAGGAAGAATATATGGGTAACTTGTTGATAACTAAAAGCAATATGTTGCAACCTTCTAATCGCTAAAAATGTTGAGCTGGCTAATTCAAAAATAACTGTATTAGGTATTCCAAAATTCTTTGTTTGGCATCCATTGATTTTCGAGTTTAGGTGCATCTTTCTTAAAAAGGTAAACTATACTTTATATCGTTCATCATCGTTTCATTCGTATGCGTAGACATTTATATTGTTCTTCGCACTCCATCAAAGAAACATTTAGCTTCTCATATTTAGAGTAACAACTCCTAAATTATATCGCGTTGGTTATTTCCATGCTGTTTTCATTGGTTATCCCAAATACAATCCAATTAAACTTTGTCCGCTGTGTAACTAAACTATTGCTGCTTCTTTAGTGCCTGAAAAATTCTATCCGCTCCAGTTTGAATGTTAACTGGCCATGTTTTAGTTATATTTGGGATCAGCTAGCTTTAAATCGTTTAAATGTAAAGAAATTTACGTCTTTACATTTAAAATCAAAACTCAGTAGTCTATCTAGCATGTGACTGATTATAAGTACTTCAATTATGATAGTGATTTTCCCTTTAATAGTCACATTTTCATAACATTTGTTTATGAAAATTATACAAGGTGATGGACAAGACTGATCTTTTCTGGAAGCGGATGCTAACAAGAACATTAACCGCTACAGATGAAAACCCGCTTCAAGATTCCGATTTTGATTAGAAAAGCGTTTTGAATCTATTGATAACCTAAACCAAAGTTCAATTTGAAAATTTTGGAAATAATTAAAGATAAAGAACTCAGTGGATAGCATTGTAAAATTCTAGGTTGAAGTAAAACAACCTACTATGAGCAGTGAATGGTATTCCAGAGTATATGGATTCATTTCCATAAATAACATCCCGAAATTGGTCCTATTCCGCATTTAGCTACTGTGAACTGCAGAAAAATACCGCAATTATTTCTGAGCTCTTGCAATGTAATGTTTTTAAGATCTTGCAATGTCAAATGTTTAGAATGGTTCTAAAATCCTCCGACAGCATTATTGATCTCTATTGCAGCCTAAATAAAATAAGTTGTTCTTCCAATGGTTTTGAAATTGGCGTTTCCACAATCAGACAACATTTTAAAATCTATAAAGATTTTATGTGCTTCATAATACATATATAATTAGAATTGGTAGGTTTTCCCGCCTTGAAGCCAGTTTGCAGTTTTTTTTTAGATTATGATATAGTAATAAAGATTAATTTTACTTTTATTGGACACGAAACTAAAATAAAATTTTCTTTAAGTATATTTTACCTATACCACCGAGGCTATCATAAAAAAAAGGCAATGTGGCTAAAGTTTGTAAAGTTTGGAAGCAGTGCAATCTCCTGTATCGTAAGTATCATTTATTTATAACCAAGATTAAAGCAAGTTAAATTAAATTTATGTCTGTCTCGTTTCAACTTCAAAACGATTTATTCTGAAATAAGTGCACAGTCTGGAAATTAGTTTAGAAACGCTTATAACCAGACAATACAATTTGATTGTGCATTAAAAACGCATTTAAATAAGAAGCTGTCACTGGAGTACTTTGATATTTTGAGTACAGTATAATGTTTCCTTATGGTTAAACACCGATTACTCATTGCTGTTTACCTCTGCGAATTCATCGCAATTGAGCGTGCAGCTCGCATTTTTTATTTAAGTTGAAGTTTTGTATAGTTTATGTGACTTTTGAATTTGAAACAGAATTTAGGCTTACAGAACTCTGATTTTATTTTTTAGCTAGCTTCAATTTTAAGTTATACGATACAGGATCTGATGTCTCAGTCACTCCTTCGACTAAAGACTGCTGAACATTGACCTCGGGTTAAGATGAAACTTCCCTCATGTGTTCTACAATTTTTCCTATATTAGGGGCTGATTTTTTAGCGAAATTTATTTTACTGATAGATTTAAAGAGAAAAAAATTAAAAAATTAAATTTTGCAAATTGCACTCTATCAGTAACATTAAAATATTTCAGTGTTGAAAATGATTTTCATAAAATGTTACCAGAATTTCCAACCTTAACAACAACAACAGATTACAACTCCGAGATTAAACACAATATTGTCCATTTTACTTATACTAACGGTCCACTTCCAGCTAATAAACCTCAACGCTTATATCGAAAAAATTTGGAGAAGCTTAAAATGAATTTAAGTATTTGTCCGAACTAGGCATCTATTAAACATTCTCCTCAAACGTTTCATCACCTCTTCATGCGATTCATCCATGCTTTTATTTCACTGTTCCAAGGCAATAAAATATTTTCAAAAATATAGGTTTGGTACGGGCATATTATCACATACCAGTAGCAAAGGAACATGTTCATAAAACAGCATTGACCACTCCATTTGGTTTATATGAACTTACACGTATGCCGTTTGGTTTCGGAAACGTGGCACAAACGTTCCAGAGGTTTATTAATCACCCATTAAAAAACTTTGATTTTTGTTATGCATACTTGGATGATATTCTGTTACAATTTTTAAACGGCTTTCTGGCTTTGATTGTAAAAAATATGATCTGAAAGATCTCAGTAAGGGTCAACTATGCGGCTTGTAATGCTGTTGATTTTGATTTGAGGATTAATTCCTCAAAATGTGAACTCAATTGAATTTAATTCTATAATATTTCTGAGAGTGGAATTTCTCCACCTAGGTAACGTGTGGAAGCTTTTTTAGAACTTAACCACCAACGACTGTGAAACAAGTTCAAAAGTTCTTAGGCATAATAAATTATTTCGGTTTGTATCTAGAATTGCCGATATACTAGTTACGGTTTACAAACATATAAGTAAGTTTAATAAACAAAAGCCTGCTAACAAATTTGTTTGACCTGATAACTGCCTGACCGTGATAACGGCGTTGCCGACTATTTATTTTGGTAATAATCCTGGGGATCTTGCCAATTTATTTTGATCTCCCTTTCTAAACAACTATAGTAGAAAAAATAATATTGGTCAAGGTACATTTAAGTAAAAGGCATCTAATAGTACTGACACAACAATAAATATACCTTGCATCACTCCTAAGGATATTATTAAAGCGCTTTGTCAAATTAAAGAAGTTGTGGTCCAAATAGCATTTCTTTAAGCTTCTAAAAAATATGGTTCAATATTATTTAATAGTTCACTGTCATTGGAAGCCTTTCCAATTGCTTGCAAAGCGTCGCATATTGTTCCAATTTGAACTATGAACGATGTCTTTAACTATAGGGGTATTTCTATACTGTCGGCAATTCCAACATTATTCGAATCAATTATTGTACCACCAATAATATATCAAAAATATTGGCGATAGGAGGATTATGGCATAACGGGCGAGTCATAACATATGACACCATTTTAAAGTGGATTGTCCCTAAGCCCGTTATCATGCTTGTGATATCCGGGATGGACAATTTTACAGGACAATCATCAATTACTTCAAAACAAAATGTTGGACTCCGAATCAGTAAGAAAGCAAGAGATAATGTGGACAAAAAAAATATTTCAAGGCTTCAACAACATAACTCATTTCGGAATCGGGGTAGTGATCTTGTCAGTTCGTCAACTGGACTTGATGCTGATTCCAACATCACCTGTGATAGTGCTTTTGATAAATGTAAAATGCTGCTGCATAATACATTGGGTAAGAGTTTTGCCGGATGTTGTTTACGCAAGAAAACACAAAGTTGTTGCAATTCCAGCCAGGTTCTGGGAAGAACAAAATAAACAACAAAACTTTCGTTATAAACTCGCTGCAGTTATTTCATCGAATTGTTTGTGTTGTCAAAAGTCCAAAAGAGTTGCAGTCCTGTTTTAAATATGTATTGGCTTTAGCCCCACCTACCCTTTTCAACGACGGGGTCCTACGAAAGAGAACAAAATCGAGCATCAAAACTATATTTAAAATAGCTGAGATTGGTAGGGACAATTTTCCAACAAATTTTAAATATGTATTTGATGGAGACTATTTGCTGCACTCGGTAAAATGACCAAAGCCAGTGACATATGGCATGATTCAAAAAATTCATGGTAATTATGATTTAAAACACTATAATTATGATCAGAAACACAACGGTAGTGTTATCCGGACTACACCACGAAAGGAAAAGAACAAAAGAGAAGAGCCATTGCCAAAATTTCAGCAACAATGAAGTAGAGAGCAATATGACGTACCCAATTTCTCAAAGCAACTGCCTGGCAAACACCAATAATAAATCGCAATTCATAGGCAATTATTTTCACTGCATAACAGCTTCCTAAAATAAAGTTTCTCATTTTCTACGGTGAGTACGACAAATAGCTATATGCTTTAAAGATAACATCATCAAAGTAATCCACCAAGCCACACTATCAAACATCAAAAATATGTGTTATTTGGCACACGTACCAAAAGATACGGCAATACTCATCAGCCACCTGTCTTCAGTTGCAGGAAATTATGAAAAGACGTGGAGTATCTTGCAAACAAAATACGACAATAAACGGTTGCTCGCCACTACGTATTTCTACACCTTAACATCATTACACTATTTAAATCAAGCAATGGCATCGAACATCTGAAGTCTACATGATACGGTTATCGAAATTTTACACAACATCCAAAATCTCCAACTAGAAAATCGCTTCGAATCGTTTGTGGGTCATTTAATTATGAAGTAGGTCGTCTCAGATACGCTGGATAAATTCGAAACATCCCACACCAGCCCACGAGGAATTCCCAGTCTAGACCAATGCTTGGAATTCGTGCTGCAGATATTCCAGTCGCTACAGATAGCAGGGGTCTAAAAACCATCCATCATGCAAGCCGCTAAGCTCGAGCAAAACCATCATCAGCGGGCCATGCTTCTTGGTACCGAAGGTAGCGGTAACCTAATTTCTGCGCAAAAGAGTAAGACCACATGCTCTTATTGCAAAGAAGTGGGGCATATGGTTGACCGATGTCACTTCCGCAATCTCCGTACAAAAAGACGGATCGATTATATCAATTGAGCCGGAATATGTACTAACTATATGCTTCAAAAACAGTATTTAAGGAGAGACCATTATACATAGTGTGTAGCAACCATCATCAATTACTACACGAAACAGAACAACAACCCGAAAAGAGGGTATCCATCAGCACATCAAACAGTTATCGAAAAACTCTGTTAGCAACAGTTGTATGGAAGAATGTCACTATTTGCGGCATGCTCACCGAATTAAGAGCTGTAATCGACCAAGGGCCACAGGTCTTGTTGATTACCGAAAAGCAGTGCAAAGTCTCGGGTTTACGCCAAAAACACTTTTTAAACATTTTGGGGATTAATCCTCAGAACGTCAGTCCAGCAACCGCTTAAGTTCAGGTATATATTCCACGTTTTTCATGACATTATCGGTTAAAGTTTGACGCATATGTGTTGCCACAAATCACCATGGGTGTTCCGGAACGGCAAATCAAACGAAATAGTCGATGGAATAGGCTGATTCCAGCCAACCCTACGTTTGACACCCCGCCCCTATCGACATCTTATCGTATACGGTGGTTTCGTCGAACTCCAAATAATCAGTAGGAAATTTGTTGCAATCAAGACAGGCTTCGGTTGGGCGATATCAGCACCATATCAAAAGAAACTGGTCGTTGGTTAAAGGCGCATAAGAATCTTCAGATAACAAATCTTGTGAAGGCACTTTTCGGAAAACCAGCCGAAAGGACCCTGATGGACGATATATTATGACTTACAGCTATCATTCAAAGAAACGCAGTTGGACCAGCTAGGAATCTAAAAGGGACGGACACTTCAGCGTTTTTTGCAGCTCGACAAAAAACTGGAGTCACATTTGGAATTAAAAAAGTTATACTCGCAATTTATGACCGAGTACATAACCCTAGGTCACATGAAACGTGCACTTTATCACGAATGAAAATATTACTTGCCGTATCATGCTGTCATAATAAAAACTCCGGAGACCCCAAAAATTCAAGTAGTTTTCGACGCGTCGATGAAACCGTCATCAAACATAAGTCTGAATGACATTATGTACATCGGGCCTGCATTACAAAACGATTATTGAAAGTGGAAAAAACATCGGATAGTTTTTCCACGGGTATCGAGAAAATGTATCGGATACATGAAGAACATCAACGGTATCAGGCAATTCTGTGTAGAGAGAGCAAACTTCATCCCCTAAGAGAAAAGTGTCTAACCACCGTTACATACGGATTATCGGCAGCACCCTATCTGGTCATCCGGACTTTACATCAGTTGGCTGACGATGAAGTCAATCAACTCCCCGATGCCGGCCGAATCCTAAAAAATAATTTTTACGTAGATGATGCATTAACCGGCATAGAGACAGTAGAGGACGCTCGAAGTCTACAATCGCAATTAATACAACTGCTGCAGAAAGTTGGAATGGTGTTAAGCAAATGGTCCAGAAATTGCCCAGGCCTATTTACGGTCATACGTAAGGAGAAGGTTTTGAGTGGTGACCTTGCTTTTTGGGATGAGCAATCGAGTAAAAACTCTGACCATCAATTCTCATTCAAAACTCTAGGAACACAATACAGCGCAGCCGGAGACTATTTTCTATTTAACGTAAATTTATCACCCAACAACAACGAACTTACAAAGCGTCAATTTTTATCTGAGATGTCAAGAATCTTTGACCCATTGGGGTAGCTAGCACCACTGAGAGTCAACTGTAAATCATGTAACAGGCCTTATGGAACCTTAATGTAAGTTGGGACCCACAAGGTAGTACGGAGCCATGCCACAATCTACAATATATCGAGCATTGCAATATACATGTATGTTGCTATGCCGGTTCAGCCTGGCACATACTAAAGCCATAGTGAATATACAAATTTTATCCAAAATACTGGGTCCGTGACTATCAGAGAATGGAAAAATTCTTGCATTTAGTTTGACAAAGTTGCCAAGGTAGAATTATTTGCAACGAAATGGAAGCTGAGTGTTCGATACGATTTAACTAATTATTGGAAAGTGATTGAAAGTGTTAGATTAACATTATTGGGAAATGCCTGTATCAATGTAATCCTCCTTACATGTACTCTATTAATACAAAAACGGTGTGGGCAGTTCAACAACATTCAACAGGATAATGAATTCCTGATACATAATGATTTGGATCATCGGAGAATGGGACGGGGATTAAGCGACACCATTGGGCTCATGACAGGAGATATGTTTGGATACACAAGGAAATTGTTAAAAAATCGGACCTCTATCATCGATAATACACTCCGACTATTTAAACACAGCAATGCCATAACTGATGAACACTTGAGTCAACTTATGGCGGCACATCAACAAGTAGAACTGAAGTTAACCAAATTGAACGAATATCGTACACGGCAAGACAAATCAGTAACACTACTGCTCCTGTCCTTCCAGTTAGCACTAGTCATCAAGCATTTAGAAGATACTCAGATCGGTCTAATCAAGGTATTAATCGGAGATTAAAACCACATAATATCCTGCATTGTTGCCTCCTAAACAGCTAAAACATATCAATTAATGACGGTAAGGAGAAGACTGACTAACTCCAAAGCAATCATCGCTTTAAAATTCATACCGTTGGTGCATTCATGGAATTATCAGCTATATGAAGTGAAATGAAGTTCCAGTCATCTGCGATAAGAATATTTGTTACCACTCAAACTAAGAGGCTTTATACTCACTACACCACAAGCATCCCCCAGCGGTAAGTTAGCTTGAGTGTAGAAATCCACCTCTATTTCCAGACAAAGATTAAGCCTTACAACCTAAATCAGAATTTGTGAGGATTCAAGAGGTTAGATTTACAGACTTATATTATTGATTTTATTTACTTTGCACTGTTTGGAAGAACAATCCGCTATGGATTTAAAATATAAGCTTTACAACATCTAAACATGCATTTCGATTTCGGCTAACTGTACTCTAGAATTATATACCCTAATGAAACTAGAAGAAGCGTTAAACACTTAAGCCGAATAGCCAAACAAAGGGCATTATCCTAAAAATTTGCGTGTAGTGTTTGGTCCCTGTGTATTGTACTGTAAAATTACAAATAAATCTCTTAAAAATTAAAATAAACGTAGCTCGATAAATAACCGCCAATCTCAATTTAAACAAAAAATCTACTTGAATCTGATATACAACACATTACGATGTAATGCATACATATGCATTACAGCATGTTTACCTAATCGCCAAGGTGTCTTATTTCATATAGTATGTACGTATATTAATTAAAATTGCCACCCGTTGTAAAATAAAACGTCGACGTATTTTTTATTTATTTAAATTTTATTCATCCGGAAAATTTTAAGATCAAAATCATCAATGATCTTTTCGTCTTTTGTTTTCTTTTGATTATCATTATATTTTATTATTGTTGTAACTTTTGTTTTTTTTTGAAGATCATCTAAACAAAATAAAGTTCGCTAATTGAATAAATTACAATGATACTATACAAATGAAATTCACTGTCATCGTACACGATCATTTAACAAATTTCTTATGTATGACGCGTTGATGATCGTACTAAATCGTATTCAAGAGAGTGAACAGATACTAACGAGATAAGATATAAAAAATATTATTCTTATTATTCATATACGAGTATGTATATGTAGATGGTGCGTTTCATTAAATTAATACACCGTGAAATTGCCTAATTTAAAAATGTTAAAAATCTGAGAAAAGGTTTTTTTGATATTTATAAGAATTTTTATTTTATTTTGATTTAAAGTAAGAAAAATTAAAAGAATTTAAAATTTTTTTTTTTTTATCGGATAGATTTTAATTTTATTCAGACGCGCGATGATAAATGAAAATGATTAAAAAGGTGTGATTAATCGATTAAAAAAATTGTTAAGTAGTCACACTATATGCATAGCTGTGTCGTAGAAGGAGAAACAGCTACTTATAATCAAACTGTAAAATCGAGTATAGCTTTGGTAGATTATCAGCTGTCGTCATACAATTAACCTATGAACTATAGGTTTATAATCTTATAGATATGAATGAGATAAATTGAGGCTTAACTCGTTTTGAAGGAATTTTTGGATTTGATGAGTTTTATAGTATAAATTATGATCAATTTCTTTTTGTTTGTGCGTGACAGTCAAAGATTACTGCGATCAACGCAAAAAAGCTCTGCTCAATAAAAAAGCATATCAGTGGCCCTATTTCGGTTTTCCCTAGGAATTGGAAATTGCGAATTTTTGACGTTTTTCAAGCTGTTGGGAATTATTTTTACCCAATGTGCATTCTGGTGATTGGGAATAATGTCCTTTTATAGCAGTTTTGAACTTTATTTTTCCTTATATATTTTGTTGGGAATTGGAAAAAAATGTTCGTTTTGTATTGTTTATATACTTAATCGTTTATTATTTTATGTATATTGAATCAAATTAAAATCAAAACATAAATATTTTATCTTCAAAATCTTTGTTTTGAATTCATATTGGAATAAAAATAATAATAAAAAATCTTGATAGTTTTTATATAAGACGATTTTCATATGTTTTATCTTTACATTTGTTCTTGTTTTGGTTGGTTGATAGATATTAAAAGTTTTTAAAAATTAATTAAAAATAGATATTTATTTGGATACTTATATAATAAGTATTTTTGTTATTTACATTTTAATAATTTTATAAAATGGCGGCTATAAACCGAGTAAGTTGAAATACTTTTTAGTAATTAATTTGAATAGATAAATAATGTCAATATGTTATGCTACTTTTTAGGGAAGAAACATTTCGAAGGAGCAGAAGGGATTGCTTGTCACCGTTATGGAGGGTGATTTTAAACTGTCAATTGATAGGTAACTACTAAAAACTTGTCTATAGATAATTATTAAAAATTTATTTATTTTTCTAAAAACAGATTTAATGGACGGTAGAACACAAAGCCGAGAAAAGTGGCAGAGTGTAGCTGTTCAGTTAAACAGCATATAGGAGGAGCCGAGAAGAATGCCGAAAGATGGAAGAAAGCACGGATTGACATGAAGAATATTTACTGAAATTAAAATATACGTAGCACGTTATTAATTTTCTTGCAACATTTTTAGAAAATACGTTCGCGGCACTTGGATTAAATTAAAAGAGTTCGATAACCGCACATTTATGGGATTTTGTGATCCCTCCAGAATCTGAAAGAAACAAATGCAATAGAAAGAGAAAAAGTCGTTGCTCTTAGCGCATGGCATTGGCAATAGAGAAAACAAATGAACTACTTACTGAACTACTTCAAAAGTAAATATTAAAATCTTTTTTTAACCTATTTAATTTTATTTTAATTAGAAAAATAATTTTGAACAATAGAAGCTCTAGTTTCTCGACACATTATTAATAATCTTTCGTCTGTTATATCTGTTAATATGTCTTCCAGATCGAGTTCTATTTCGGGTTGTTCATCATCACCATGTACTAAATTATGATCGTCTTCACAGTTGGGCGTGTAAATTACACAATGTAATTTACTGGGTTTTTTACATGTAAAATGTATGTAAAATGTAAACGATTATTTTATACATACTGTAAAATATAAATCAACTTTTTCATTACAATTATCGCCATCTGTTACCAAATCTCTTAATTAAACAAAAATTGACTATATACTACAGTGTAGTGTATTTGTGTTTATTTATTGTGATATTTGTACATATGCATAAATGTAAAATAAAGTGCAACTTTCCTATGATAAGAAATATTTTGACAATGAAATCTTGACACCTGCTATCAATAAATGTAATTTGATGAACGCTTCGTTTTTCGTGAGGAGTTAGCATATGGAATTCCTTGAATGGTTACTGCTGGGTTTCAAATAGAATATTTTTCCCAAATTTAATTATTAATGTATTAATCAATTTATCTAGTATTAATTCTATGGTAAGGTTAGTATAATGGTATTGCTGCAAATTTAGATTATGAAAAATTATTAATTGTAATTAGATTAAGAAAAATTAAATTGAATTAATAAAATTCACTCACTACAGTTCCACGATTAAATTCGATAATCATATTCGCTACCTCTTTACTACACTGGACATCAAAGGCATAATGCATAGGCATTTTATCGAATGGATACAATAGGGCTAGTAATTTCAGGCATACATTTATTTGATGAGGGTGAGACGGGTAGTGATAATTTGGTTGATTTTGTCCTGTTTGAAATTAATAAAGATTTCAATTTAAAAGCCAGTCAAACGAGTATAGATTCACTTCATTCATTTCACTGCAGAGAATTATTTTATTTATGATTAAACGTCAAATTGCAATTAGTTTTCCGCTACATATCGAAAGAAATATGCACTCTTAAAAATATTTTATTTTAGTTTATTCAAATGTAGCTAGATGGCACTATGTCACTAGTTGTTTATTTTGTCGAATATAAGAACTAGTTTAAGACGTAAACAGATGGCATAGTAGAAGGATAGGTGATTTTTATAGTCTCAATGTAGATAACTAAAAGTTGAAAATAATTATGATTAACCATTTAAATAAAATGTTTAATTGGATTTTCTAATGCAAGTTATTCTTATAAACAAATGTTTGTATCATTTATTCAATATTTTAAATTATTTCTGGACGGATTCTCGTTTTTTATATATAATTTATATATTTTTGTAAAATACACATTTTTTTTTGTAATTTACGTTATTTACATGTAAAATGGAGAAAACGTTTTTTACATGTAAAACGCCCAACCCTGATCGTCTTGGAAGCTGTGTACTTTTAAAAAGTTGTGCAACGTAGCACACGTGTTCATAACCAATCATGTACGGGGAATAATTAATGCATCTATCTTTTGAGAGACACCTAAATCTTGATTTTAGAACACCGTTTAGTATCTTAATGCAATTTCTATTGATCGATGTTTGGTATTATATCTCTCTTTTTTCTCATTGGTTGGATTTTGAATTGGAGTCGTCAGCCATGGTTGGAATGGATAGCCTATCACCTGATAACTTTTAATGTTTAAAATGATAACTTTTAATGTTCTTTTTTAATATATAACTTTTAATGTTTTGTCATAAATATAATATAAGTCCGAATTTTTTGGTTTTAGCAACATCAACAACATAGGACAACAAAATGGATATTTTGAAAATAATTTGATAAAGTATTTAGATTAATTTGAATATTATATATAATTGTTTTTTATATTAAGTTATGGATGTAATATTATTACATATAAAATAATTAAAATGAATTTGTTTAAGGAACAATCTGATATTAAAGTTGTGATGAAATTGACCAAATAAATAATTGTATTTACTATAATAAAAACAAAATAGCCTAACAAATATGTATTTTGTAAACCTCCACCATCATATTTATTATGTAGATATGCTTTAACCAATGATTTCTTCCAAATCGTAGCATTGTGATTTGACCCTCCATATTTAGCATTGACATAAACACAAATCTATAATTTTGAACATTTAATAAATAAACATAAACAATTTAATTTGTACTCTTACTAATTGGACATTCTTTGAATGCTAGTGATGTCGGTTGAGATATATATATGCTCTATACTTGCTGCTAGTCTGTACATGGAGACATGCGTTCAATCTATACAGCCAATAATTCCGAAGATACCAAATTTTTCATAGAATCGGACATGGAATAAGTTATTTAAATACAAAATATATTGATACTATAAAATATAGAACGTACTGAATTTTGATTCTATTCATTTTCACTGATGATTGCGGAAATTTAATGTAGGAACGCATTAATTTCTCGTCTACTATTTTACAAAACTCAGATATGCTCCTGCTTACAACACTCTGCGACACACAATTAAGGTAGCTCATACCTACTCTTTTTTGAAAAGTACCTAAAAATTGAATTATATAATTAAAACCTAGTTTTAACTTGACCTGGCTTCCATGTATCCCTCTATTTGATCTTTCAGTAATAGAGCCAATTGTTGAGGCATCCTTTAAAGGTTTATAAATTCTCTGTCTTGAATGTCAAACGGGTTAGAGGCATCACACAATTGTTTTCGTTACACTCGCAAATTATATCGCCTTTCATCCTCATTATCCTCTATGTAATGAACCAAACGTCGTGCCATTGAAATATTTAAAACCTTTTAAATTTACGATATTGTATTCACGGCTTCAATAATAAAGCACAAAAAAGAATTACAATATTTAAATTAAACACTAATAATATACACAATAAAAATTAAAAACAGTTAATGTTAAAATCAAGCAAAATAAAACACAACACACAAAATGAAAATTACTCACAACTAAATTTAAAATAACAATATGGAATTGATAATCGAGTTTTATTGTTTTGCTTAAAATATGACATCTTTTTCCTGACATTGGTTCATCTAGTAGTCAGTATTTCAACTTAATTTTTTCCCCTTCAGAATTTATTCCTAATTTGCCGGAATTCGCTTTTGGAAAATATGGAATAAAAAATTAGGAAATACAGCAGTCAGGAATTATAGCAATATTTTTCCCAGTTCTCAATTCCCAGTGGAAAGCCAGAATAGGCCCTCTGAAGTAATTTTCTTATTGCAGCACATACTGCCAATTACCCTGGAACCATACTTGATGCAGCCTGTACTTACAATAATGTCAATGTCTTCAGGTTCAATTGCCACCTTGACAACCATCATTACAATGACTAGGCTGCTAAGATTTTCAACCGTAGTTAGATTAAATCAATATATTTAGACCGAATTTAGACAAAATAACCTACTCGCATAATCTGTTGTATCTATTTGTATCCATTTGGTCGGCAGCGGAAATGACACTATGAGTCTTATCCAATAAAAAGCACAAAATTGCACGAATTATAATCCAAGGTATGTTCAACTCTGCATCATTCACTTAAGACTCGTACTAACAAATAAAAGTCAATAATTTGGGCCATATGTGCTTCAATCAAACCAAAGTCAGTAGCAAATTTTTTTAGAAATGTAAGTTTGTGTGTGTGTGGGCATAAGTTTACGTATGAACAAATGCATAGATATTCGTGTACATTGGCGAATTTGGGCATCTGCATACGCATAGGTGTATTAAATACCTTCCCTTTAATACCTATTGTTTTATGTAAAACTGCGGTATGAAGAAGACCAACGTTATCCGGGAAACGTGTCTAAAGTTTGGTCATACTGCCCAATCAATCAATTAATTATTATATTATTATATTATTATATTATTATATTATTATATTATTATATTATTATATTATTATATTATTATATTATTATATTATTATATTATTATATTATTATATTATTATATTATTATATTATTATATTATTATATTATTATATTATTATATTGTTATATTATTATATTATTATATTATTATATTATTATATTATTATATTATTATATTATTATATTATTATATTATTATATTATTATATTATTATATTATTATATTATTATATTATTATATTATTATATTATTATATTATTATATTATTATATTATTATATTATTATATTATTATATTATTATATTATTATATTATTATATTATTATATTATTATATTATTATATTATTATATTATTATATTATTATATTATTATATTATTATATTATTATATTATTATATTATTATATTATTATATTATTATATTATTATATTATTATATTATTATATTATTATATTATTATATTATTATATTATTATATTATTATATTATTATATTATTATATTATTATATTATTATATTATTATATTATTATATTATTATATTATTATATTATTATATTATTATATTATTATATTATTATATTAATATATTATTATATTATTATATTATTAAAAAAGAATTAACAACCAATTAATAATTAATAATTTTTTAGCAACAATGGGATAAAGTAGTCGATTAAAAATTGTTTTTTTTTTTCAGAGAAACATTGCAGATGTCGCATAATGAAGTTACTGAACAGAAAATGCGAAAAACAGAGCAGTTCATTGAGTTTTAGATGCGTGTCCTCTTAGATATGTAAATTATGATCACGTACCAAGCTGTGGATGCATTTACAACTATTGAAATAATTAGTTTTTTTTTGCTTGAGTTGAAATTCCAAAATCAAACATTTGATTGCGTCAGATTGAAAAGATTTTTTGGTGTACCCTCATGTATCAATAAAATTAATAATTTTGTAAACAAATTATTCAAAGTCTGTTTACAATTGGTTCTGAAAATTCTCCAGCATTCTTGTTGGAAATTGGTGACTCATTGGAACTTGGTCTTGCAGTTTATTAAACTTAGTATTTACATCTGGGAATAAAAAATATGGACCTTCGAGCCAGATTACAGGTAAGAATAAATACGGTAATTATTACAGGGTATTACCGCAAGTTAGCAGCTCAGGATTTGCTATTTATTTTGCGTTCATTATTGGAATCATTGGCCTACATAAAACAACACAAAAATTTGTGAGTAGAAAATTTATTTACTTCTCATGCAACGAATCGGTGAAAAAAGCACTTTAGAGTTAGTGGAAAATTTACATGCTTTAAAAGTTTGCAAGCTGAGTTTGAGTGCATAAGTGTCACAAACAAATTGTTCATTCTATGAACATATATATATACATATATATATCTCAACGGTATATCATATCATCACCAAAATGACCGACAAAGATGATTTAAAACGGAAAGCAAGGACACGGAGGGGTATTGCAAAAGCGGCAATAACCCGTTTAGAAACATTTCAAAACGATTTAACATCAGCCCATACTATGGAAGATATTAAAATATGCTTAGAAGCATTAAATCAGGTGTTTCTGGATTTTAAGGAAGAAGATTTCAAATTAAGTACATTGGGGGAATTATCTGAGGTAGAATTATTCTCAGTACTCTGCTTTCAAAGATTTGTATATCTCCTCAGTACTTAATAAAGAGTCTTTATCCAATGTGCAGCACTTTCAATATCTGAAAGGTCTGTTCAAGGGAGAAGCAGCTTCGTTAATCAGGCATATTTTAGTCACGGATGCAAATTACAAGGGCGCTTGGGGAAAATTACTGGCGCATTATGACAAAAAAAGATGGTTTATCACATCTCTGCTTAATACGTTTTCCGCTATTCAACCAATTCGAAACATATTTGTATTAAGGCAATCGTTGTATAATATCGCGGATGAGATTTTTAGATGACTAGAGGCTCTAGGCATTGAGGCAAACCAAAGAGATCCATGGCTAGTTCACTGAATGTTAGCAAGAGCGGATAACGAAACAAAACAAGCCTGGACTAAGGTAGCGGCTGATAAAGATTTTCCTACAATGAAAGATTTCATTGATATGCTGAAGTCATCTGTGGAAATTTATCAAGCTAACAAACGGAATATGTCCAATCAACGGATAACTCAATCAAATTTGGTTTCAACAGAAACTGCATTATGGTTTTGTTGCTCAGAAAGGCATCATTTGTCTGCATGTGAATAATTTAAGGATCTGAAGACTGCGGCTACGACAATATTTTCAGAATCTTCAAAAACTTTTGATCCTCTGAGTTGGTTTGCACCATCCATAGTAATTGTGAAGATCTTAATTCAGAAGCTGTGGTTACGCAAATTAGACTGGGATGATGAGCTGCTAGTCGATATATTAACGAAATGGAAACAAGAGCGGGTCAAGTGCGATTAATTCACGAATATTAAAATACCAAGACACATTTCATTGAAAGGTGAACCAATTCAACTACATGGCTTTTGCGACGCGAGCGAGTGAGCTTATGCATCAGGAAATTTATCGATTAGTTTAGTCACGTTTAAAATAAAGATTACTACATTACACCAAATAACAATTTCAAGATTGGAATTATGTGCAGCACATCTATTGGCAAAATTGATCCACAAAGTAAAAGAAAGCACCTCAAATACAAATATTAAAGAATTTGCCTGGACGGACTCGAAATTAGTTCTGGCTTGGCCGTTCTGGAACGGCAGAATGGACCTGCACCCATTGGTGTCAACATCAAATTTTTGCTGAATAACTGGTAAGCTTAACTGCAATCAAGAGATTGAAATGTAAAGGACAACTGTCCCCAACTGTCCCCACTTCTCCCCACTTCTTATTGACAGCGAAGGAAAAATACGAGTTGGGGACAGAATTCAAAATGCTATCTGTTCCTATAATACGAAACGTCCCATTATTTTACCCAACTCCCTCATATTAAGTAAAATAATAGTTAATTTTTACCATCAAAAATATATCCACCCTGGCCCTTCCTTATTAATCTCTCTCATAAAAGAAAAATTCTGAATCGTAAAGGGAAGAAGTATGGTTAGATCTATTGTACATAAATGTATTTATGTGTACGTCATCGAGCAACAACTTCAGCGCAACTAATGGGCAGCTTACCAGTCTCAAGGGTGACAATATCACGTCCATTTAGTAAAGTTGATGTTGACTTTGCGGGACCAATCTCGATAGCGTCTAAGCGAGGTATAGAGGTGCAAACATAATTAAGGCGTTTATTTGAGTTTTTGTATGAATTGTGATGAAAGCAATGTACTTGGAGGTTGTCTTTAACTTGAGCAGCGAAGCATTTTTGGCCGCACTCAAAAATTTCATTGAAAGAAGTGGTTTACCGTCAGAAATAAATTCTGACAACGGAACAAATTACGTCGGAGCAGCAAATAAAATAAAATTCTATAAAGATATCTGTAAAGTGAATAATACTCCTATCATCTCAGATTATTTGCTTTAAAACAATATTTCTGAGCAATTCATTCCGCCAGCGGCACCACACATTGGGGGACTCTGAGAAGCCGGAGTTAAATCGATGAAGACACATCTCACCAAGGTCACGATTGAATTTGGTAATTCAAATCACACGTTTGATTAAAGGTCGACGTTAGTGTGTGAAATTGAAGCCATTCTCAATTCGAGACCTTTATGCCAGATGAAGTCAGACGATCCAACCAAATGATGTGTTGACTCCAGCGCATTTTTTGATTATAGCCCCTCTCACATCTTTACCTGAACCAATGTTTGACGGAGTTCCTACAAATAGACTAAGTAGGTGGGAACTTATGACAAAGTTGATGAATACTTTTTGGAAGCGTTTTGCTCGAGATTATTTACACACATGGCAGCAGCGTAACAAGTGGCAGCATCAGCTTCACCATACACAGCCAAGCGCCTATGTATCTATGTGATTGCAGCAACGCATTTATTATGAAAAAATTGGATAAACAATTTAATCCGCACAAAGCAAGTCCTTTCTCCAAACCGTGGGGACAAAAACCGATGACAATTAATATAAACCGATATTACTTTTGATTATCTTTGTAACAAGTGGCTACGTTGCAAAAAATTGCCAATATAGTTGTCTCGTGAGTGAGTGAAGTCAGTGAGCCTTTTGCGAGTTGGTGTCAGTGAGCCTTTTGCGAGTTGGTTTGCAGCTTCCAAAGCTGCTTGAACTACGCAAACTTTAGTTTACTCATAATCTTCAAGAATACGCTCTTTATCGATATAATCCAGTAAACATTTTTTGCGTATATCAATATCGAAAAGTTTAACGACTGACAGAGGCAGGCTTTTGTCACAATTCAACCCGTTTTGATGATCAGCACTTCCGCTACTTTTATCTCAAAGGTCCAGGTGGATTTAGAAAGTCGTTAGAAAAAACTTGCTCTAACATTTGCAACTGTAACTTTAATGTTTTTTGAACCACCTTCAAATCTAACGGTATTCAATATCTTAATCTCTTCTGTACATTTAAAAAAAATTAGACCAGCTGAGATAACGAAAATATCTTTAAACTCAGCTATATTAGTCATATTTGAATATAGCAACTTTTTGAAATAATAATATGAGAAGAAGACACTGTAACGTAATACCTTGCATCGCAGGTCTCCTTTACTAGATTTTAAAGACTGGTTCCAAAATTCAGCTTCTACTGTAGTAATACAATTTGAATTATGTCCCGTAAGGTTGTTTGATTCCTCTGAACTTATATATGTGTATCCAATATCTATAGATGCTTCATGCCACGCACCAGGCCTTTTAACCAACATTTAAAAAAAAACTGGTAAATACAACTGGCTTCGTCTCAGTTGTAAAAAATAATTTTAAAAAAAATTAAAAAACATTTAAGAAGTACTTCAAAAACTTACCAGTCGCACTTTAAAATTATCAGTCTCTTTTTCAAACTTACATCAATTTTTGACGCATTAATGATATTTCTCTTTGAAAACATTTAAGAAAAACATAATATCAAAACACAATATTATTGCGCTTACCAATGAAAAACCATTATTTATCCACTTAAAATATATTATTTGTTGTTACAATAATACGGTCTGTAAATTGCAATTAAGATATTTAAAACACAAAATAAAAAATAAAAAACTGAATTCCAAAAAATCATTTAATTTTCCGCATTTTTTAGTAAACTAATTTATTTGTTTATTTCAATTGGAAATTTAAAATGAATTTAAAATAATAAAAAAAAAAAAGAACTCAATGCAAAAAAAGGTTATTGCCCAAGCAAAAGACGGGCAGTCAGTTAAATATTTATCCCCGCCAGACATGTAAATCAGACTATATTAGAGCTTCAAACGGTGCGATAATTATGATGGTTATATAGCGATCTAATTGTTTTGGTGTGTATCATCAACAAAACAACTTGATCTTCGTTTGCGCGCGATCATTTTTTTTACGTTGATTACATTTTGTTTTGTTCTCTGTGCTCTCTCTATACATAATAACATTAATGTTAATTTAATGATTCAATTTATGATGGTTGATTGAATATTCATGTTAGACTTATTTTATATATATTTTTATTTAATTATTTTATTACGATAGATTTATTTTTTTATCTTTTTGTTAAAACAATTTAATGTTTTCTTAATTGATTTTCAATAAACTTGAAATGTAGCCAATTCAATTTACAATATACTCGTACATGAATATGTGTAGTTCTTTTTAAAAATAGATTTTTTTTATTTTCTCGACAGATATACAAAAATAAACTTAAGTCTGATCTCTACTTAATAAATTTCAATGGGTTTTCTTCAATGTTTTGATAATAATAATAAATGATTTTAACAGGTTATTGCTGGCCCTTCTGACTTTATCAGCACGGTGTCCTACATTTTTCACTTCCAGAACAATTTTAGGTATGTCATTAATATCGCGTTTCTTCGAAAGAGTAATACTCCAGTAAACCTATTCAGTAGAGAGTAACACAATCGTTTGTTTTCTAATCGAACAAGATCCACATAACAAATTTTCCTTATGTATAATTTCATGGACATCACCATTTGGTAGTTTTTGAATCTAAATAGGCCATGCTTAACAAACAACTCTTCACATGATTACAAAATGTTAAAATTATATGAAAGCACCAATTCCATCTTGAACAACTAACTATTCACATAATTACAGTTTGACATATACACCAAATGTGGAAAAATCACACTAAATGGTATTCGGCCACCGACGACAAATCACCTAGCCACTTGAAAAAAGAGGATGCCGCTAAACTTCCACGAAAACTCCTTAAAATGGAATTAGTCGAGACTAACTTCGACTAACACAATCATAAATGTTTAAAAAGCAGACCTACAACTTCAAATTTTAGTTTCTGGTTCGTAACGTTACGTTTTCTCACTGCCAGTAGAACTTTTCAAACCACATGGCCTCAAAACTTTTTGCTAAACTACACTTGGAATCAATTCCCGTCTACTAATCGCAGATCCACTACATCCGACAATTTTTGGTACAATGCAAAATAATTAGCATCCTGGAAGAGCGCTGTGACGTGTTTTGTCTGTTAAACGGTTATTTCATTTAATTTTCGTGCTAAATAATTTTTTTGAATCTATAGTTCACAAACATTTTTAATTTTTGTGTGTATTGAGAGAATTGGTAAGTGTGGGTAGGCGTTATTCTTTTGCCAAGAATAATCAAGAGTTCCAAGCGATGCCCGAGGGGTTTGATTGCCGATACCATCACAGGCAATGACAGATACCCATTGTATCGCAGGCGATCAGTTGCAGACAGTAATCTACAGTAAGTAGGGGATCTACAGTAATTGTGAAGGTCAAGTACACATTACCTTCACAATTACTGAGTGTGACAAATTATCTCATTATCTTGTAGGTTGTTATGTTATCAGCACTGAGGTGATTTGACGAATCTATTTACAATCCACAAAAGACACCTTAGAGTTGTACATTTGGCAATGCATCTAAAAAAATGGACAACGAAAGCATTTCAATCCAGATTACGCAGCGGACAGAGTGACATGGCTATCATCGACAATGCACTGATAAGTTTTCTTCTCGTTTTATCAAGTAGCTGATTTCACTCTCATTTTGCCGTATGCTACGGTACTACACATGGAACGCATCATTGGAATCGTTTCAGCATCGGAAATAAGGAACCCCATTTGAAGAACATCCAAATGTATTTGATATACTCTGTACATCCAAATAACGGCAAATTGTTGTTGGTGAATGTTCGTGGTCCGATGCCATTTCAACAACTGCAAACAATTTATGTGCATCTGATGTGTGCAACTTACCGCGAGACGTGTTCGAAACCGAACCATTATCCAATGCAGTACGTATAAATGTTGAGCTGTGTACAATGAAACTGGTGGCATTTACTAACTGGATGCTCTCAAAAAGACTGGACAAATTTTCTTAATTTAATTGCTTTTGGCGTCGATCTGATTGCAGCATGGAGTTATGCTGGCATTGGCTTCATCTGGCATTTATAGCAGTGACTTTGTAAGAAGGCGGGTAAACTGCACATTCTAAAACATTCTTGACCAAATTGAAGGAAAACCTCATTTGATAGGTTTTTTCGAACATAGTGCAAAACCTTTAAAAACATAGTTGGCGATGATCTCAGTGCAACATTCAAAATTTCAATTCGCAACAGTTATTTTTCTTCAAATCGGTTGAGATAGTTTTCAATCATGAATTCTTAAATTCGTTAGATTGGTCCTGATTACCATCCCTTAATTTGCAATTAAAAGTAAGCTCAGTCACCATCATGTTGCATGGAACAAGACTGGCTGTGGTTAAGATTATGAAAACGTCATAGAGGCGACGATTAAACTACTTAGAACAATAATGCTAGTTAGAAGCTAGTTAGAACAATGGTGACCGATGTCATCAGAGCAAAATTTTCCGATGATTTTTAATTTTCTGGACTTTTTAAACAATCGCATGAATTCAGTCGAAGTTCTCAAGGTTCAAGTTAATAAAGTTCAATCCACTCAGAATGCACCTGCGCACACATTGTATGTCGGACTAAAACCATCACCAAAATCTAGTTTGTGCAACGATCAACAATATCTTTAATGTGACTGTCACAAGTTTTTCACAATGAAGGTAGACAATATGTCAATGGCAGTTCCAGGACATAATGCTGAATGATACAGCAGAAGGTCATAATGCATTTCAGTGTAGATCAAAAAGGTGAAACCAAGTTTTCTGTAGAAAAAAACATCACACACTGCCATAGGCTGAAACAAATAGGCAAGATTCCCTCATCTGAGTCAAACCAATCTAAACACACAGGTGTCACTAGAGTCTTCACAATGCATAACACAACTAAAGCAACAGCCATTGTTGAAACTCGAGCCCAATTTTGCAAATTAGCACCTTGCCGTGATACTTATTACTGAAAAAGATGCAAACCGCTTAGAAACTCTAATACATAATACAAGATTCAGAAGCAAAAAATTGCATGGAAGAAAATCTGGCTATTCAAAAAGAACAAAGTCGATTAAGATAAAATCTAGAACAGCGAATTCACCATCGATACTACTGCATACGTGATACCTAAAGTGACATCGATTTTACAATCTAATTTCACCAGCCGTGATCAATTAACATATTTGAATCAATTGCAACTAGCTGTTCCCAAACTCCCCACGCCTGCTCTCATAAATTTTCTAACTGGGCGTGACCGATATTTGGTGCTGCTAACTGACAGTAAACTATTTAAGAATTCTGGCCAGCTTATTCCACAAAACATTAAATTAGGTTTGGCGAGGAAAATACCAAGCAGACGATGTATCTCATCAAGTAATAACCTCTTTGTCTACTCAAGAAGAAATTAACGTAGATCTTGCATATAAGAATTACCAGTAGTGCAGCAATGCACAGATGAGGAGAAACTATGCATTATACACTTCGATACGCATTTTGGAATTTTACAATTTATAGTTCTTTTGCCATTCAAGCCTAATAAACCCAAGTTAGGAGATTCATTCACACAAGTGTTGAGGTAATTTAGATCACTTTAGAACAGAATTTAATGAAAGCTCCAGAACTTCATAAACCCCACTCTAAATTCACGACAGAATAAGAAGCACTCACTAGTATTCAACGCGTCAGTGAAACCGACCGATTCGTTGATAATTGAACCAACTGTACAATAGTCTACTATAAATACGCATCAGGTTTCGGAAGCTTTGTTATGCTTTTACAGCAGATATTGAAAAAATGCTCTGCCAGGTATGGATTGACCCAACACGTGAGCCAGGTGTGGATTGATACAAATTACTAACACCTACGGTACGGTATCAGCTTTGTTTTTTGCCATCTAATCTCTCATAAAATTGACACAACTACATCTTGAAACATATTTGAATGTAGCAAGAAAAGAAATCGACCGAAAAGTATCAATTTAAAAAAATAACAAAATGCACCAAGATAATTTCCATTTTGCGAATTAAATTTGATCGGCAAGCCGACAGATTTTCATTCACCGTTCCACTACCAGAAACAATCAGATTTAGAAAGTGAAATATGTTGGTTGAAGCTTCACGGATATACGATTGCCACCTATGAAAGTTAAGATAAAGATTTTATTCCAAGGGCTTTTAAAGCTATTATAATTGGATGACCAGCTTCCCCAAGACGTTAAAAATCAATGGATAGCTATCCGAGATAGATTAAACCAACCTTAAAATACCAAGTTGGCTAAGCTCGGATCAAAATTCGCACTGGTGTAGATTTTTGGATGCAACAAACAGCACAATTAAATGCCGCAATGGTGTACGAGTGCACTTTAAATCGCCAACGAGAAGTATAGTAGCGAAAAGCAAGGTTGTACCAATAAAGTTGCAATAGGAAGTTATGTGCAGTTTTTTACTCGTCAATATAACTAAGTTTGTGATAAAACCTTTAGACCTCGTTGAACCCATAAAGATCACCTTGTAAACGGATACCACAACCATCTGTTTTGACTGTATTGACATAGAAATCCATCAAGAAAAGGAAGCATATTCGTTTTCAACCGAGTTGCGGAAATGTCAGTCTCAACAAATGTTCAGCAATGGCTCTGTGTCCTATCGAAACATAACCCATCAGATATTGTGCCTCGAAGCGTTCTGACTGATGAACTTCTTTGGGATGTAGTCTAGTGGCTGGCTAAGAAAAGAAGCAATTCAATGTCAGTAAACTATGCAAAGAGAAAGAGGATGGAAGCAACAACTAATTGTACGACAGCGGATCAAGCAAATACCGATAACAATACAAATTTGATAATCAAAGAACTTATCAAAACATGTTCAAGTATCACCAAATCAGCTAGAGCCATGGTTGGAGTTTAACGTGCCAAGGCCAGTTTCTGAACTTTTAACACTCGAGTCATTAGGCCTTTATTAGCAGCGGAGGAGAAAGATACATCAATCTCAGTAGTAAAAGAAGCTAATCTTTTATCAGCTAGTCATCGCGTAATAAAAGTAATAGTAAATTAGGTATACGATCAGAATTTGCAGGACCGACCGTTTTTATTATCAATCATCAGACAAAAGTACGTAATTCTCCGCTGTAAAGATTTGATTCGAATCGTGATATACAACTGCGTCAAGTGCTTTCAGTGAAAGCGAGTAGAGAAAGTAATTGGGTGATTACCACCACCTCAGGTTGATCTGTTCCGAACATTCCTGCAGACAAGCGTATATTATGCCGGCCTATCGTATTCAGCGATAATGATACTAACTTTGTGGGTGCAACATATTTTTGACTAGGCGACCATTAACTACTTGACCACTTCAACGGGCTCTGATTACTCTAGCGGTAATTTCTGTTAAACATCATTTTCACCGAGTATTAGACCAATCCATTCCACGTTACTAAAAATTAATTACAATATTGATGCAAATTGAAGCTATACTAAATTTTCGACCTCTGTGCGACTCATTAGAAGAAATCTACAGTACCTGAAGTCGATATCACATACCAAAAATTAGACCGCAAAACGCGTTGGCAGATGATGCAATAGATGCTCCAACATTTTGCTAAAAGATAGCAAGCTGAGTATTTACAACATTAAACAGCTTATCAAAGTAGCGTCTTAAACAAGACAACCTTTAAATCGGAGATCAGGTTGCATTTAAAGATGAGAACATTCCACCACATGGTTTTATTTAGAACATTCCCCCAGATGCTTAGTTCTGTTTCTATTTCCCTAATTTGTGTTTGCTCTTTTAAAAGAGACTAATATAACCCAACTTTTTCGATATGTTTGAAGCATATCGTGAACTTCAAAAGGTATGGGAAAATGTATTTTATGGGTTTGATTCATTTAATAGGTTTAAGTCATATTTAAGTCATATGAATATCCCCCAACAGCATGGGCCAAAGTTTTAATAAGTTGTGCAAAACAAATGGTACCCACCGTTGAAACAATAAATTATGTCTAAATAATTGTTCGCAGACAATATGATGAAATGGTGCAATCTTCATTTTCTGATAATGATTCCATCCCCATTAATAATCAATCATAATAACCAAAACTATATCTTGTATTATGTGTACACAAAACTTTAAAAAAATTATTAATTTCATATTTTATTTACAAATTACCATTTCATTTATATAAATATATAATTTAACAAAATGAAATATGATGTAGATGATGATGAACCATTTAACGTCAATTTACCTTCATTTTTTTTTATATTCGTATCTTCAATTTCATTTTTCCATCACCGAAGAACATCACAAGAACAAAAAACACAACACAGATAAATTGAAAAGGTAACAAAAAGCACAACACAAATTTCTGTATCATTTCAGTCCACCATCGTTTGCAAACAACACAGAAATGTAAAAAAAAAAAAAAAAAAGTTGAAATGAAAATGTTGAAATGTTGATGAATGAAAATTAATTATTTATAAATTTAATCTACATTAGGTCAATGATGTACGATGATTTTCTTTTGATATTCCTACATTATGATTATCATTTGTAGATTCATGCACCATGACAAATACATCAATTTTATTTAAATATCAATTCATCTCTCAAGATGTTCTTGTATCTTTTGTAAACATCAATCGTAACGTTGCAATTGTTTTGTGGTTTTTATATCATGGCAAATTAATTGCAAATTGATTGGTTACGATAATATGATCTACGTTGATGGGTTAATTACGTTTTGCAAATTACCATTTTTATATTTAACTAACGATTTGAAATTATTGAAGCGATTTCGTTGTAGCATTTCGGGTAAAGGGGTGTAAGGTAAGATTTAAATATTGTAACCTTAATACTTTGTATCAATATTTTTACCATAAAATTTTTGTGACCATGTCGCAAAGTTTTGTGATCATGTAGCGAAATGTATAGCTTCAATACTGATGGGGCACAACTGAGACTTTCTTTCAATTAACCAGTACATTTTTCTATATTTCAACTGAAGCTCTTCTGCTTTCTTTTTTCCATGTACATTTCAATTTAACTTTGCATCAAGGTTCATACCAAGGTATTTTGTTTGATTTGCATGTGGTACAGGGATATTATTGAGAGTCACAGGTAGTGGTTCTATTGAGCTATTAGTGAAGTTAATGTGAGTAGACTTTAATTCATTCACTTTAATACTCCACCTAGTTAGCCAATCTTGTATATTATTTATGGCTATTTGTAGTTTGAATGCGACTTCACCGATTGTGTCACCAACAGCTAGAATTGCAGTGACATCGGCAAACGTGTCGGTAGTTGTATTGCTCGTCTGTGGTAAGTCGCTTGTAAACAGTACGAAAATGAGTGGCCTTAAGACACTCCACTATGGGACTTCTGCTTTAGCTTCTTTTATGCTAGAGTAAGTTCCTTTTTATTTAACTCTAAAGTATCTTCTTTTCAGGTATGACTTTAGCAGTTCGCAAAAATCAAATGGCAGAGTTTTCTCCAGTTAAAATATTAAACCATTTAGTCAGACTTTGTCAAATGTCTGTGCTATTATCCAGAAATATGGCTGAACAAATCTTTTTTTCCTCTAAGGATTTTTCTATTAAATCTGTAATTCTATGGACTTGATCGATTGTGGAGTGTTTCTCTCTAAATCCAAAATATCTAGTTGGGACACTCCTAAATCACATTTGGAGGAATTTATATTGATTCCATATTATGTTAAGCAGCGGAATAATTCTTCAAAGTGTCTTAAGTAATCCTCTCGAGTATACGACTAGCAATCAGGGGATCGTCTATATAAACGAAAATGTAATCCAGTCCAATGCAAATGAGGTTCATAAACCTTTGGAAGGTTTGCGCTGCAGTACGCAATCCAAATATCATTCTCACAAATTCAAACAGGCCAAATGGTATCGTGATTCTGTTTTTAAAATATGCAACCGGTATGTGGTAGTAGGCCATAACTAAAGCAATTTTTGAAAAGATTGTACAACCGTGAAGTTGACAGAAATCTCCATGACTGGCGTCCCCAGTCGTTGCATTTTTTGCTACCATATGTAAGGGAGATGCCGCTTGTGAGGACGATGGATGACAAATCCCCAGCTCCACCATATTCTCAAATTCTTGTCGTGTGGCTCTGAAACGAGGAGGATCTAGACGACGTGGACGCGAATATGGCAATCTTTCGGTTGTTTGGATACAATGAATGACATCGTGTTGTACAACGTGTGTGAATGTCATACCTCGGATTTTATGTTAATGACGGATACTTCTGGAGCAAAACTAAAAATTTGTAGTTGCCAACCCTGTATACAATCGTAGCGTGGGTTGGTTGGTCCTTGCGATAATTGCGTCAATATTGAGATTTGCCTCTGCGTCGATGAGCTGTTACTTTCTCAAATCTACCATCAAACCGAATTTCGATATGAAACCCGCTCTAGAATTGAACGATTGACGTCAGCGATGATGAAGACGTGTATAAAATTTCTCTTAAGTCCCAGACTTAATTTCAAACCTTTCATGCCGTACATATATTAATGCTTGAACAGCATTAATTCGAAACTTCCTAGATCTGGTCAGCTACAGTAAGATTTTCCGGTAAAGCTCCAACTTGCTTGATATTTAAATTTCCGGGTAGCCGACGAGCCCACAGTTTCTCCAGCTACTTACAATCAAATTGATCGGCTGAAACGGCGAGAAAAACCATAAACCGATAAAACTCGGAAGATTTCATCTACCCCATATCTGCGCTCGAAAACAACGCTTCTAGTCGTTGTTCCTAGTTTATGGAATGACGCTTAATTAGGGTGTCCTTTAGTGTCAGTGGTACAAATTTTCTGTCTCAGGTGGTGACTCGAAAATATCAACGACTGACCACCTCTCTGGGCAAGGACATGACCACATATTCAAAGTTAGTAATGTCGCTGACAATTTTTAAATTTCGGTATTGGATCTGAGCTTGGGCGAACCAAACCGCTGGACTGACCGTTGAAAACTCAGGCAGTTTTCATCAGCACCACCAAAATATTCTCACTGTCATTTATTGCGGGCTGCGCTGCAGTTATGATTTATCCTGTTTTCTTTCTCCGTTCATACACCCACCTGAACCATATTCACACATTTTGGAATTGTCACAATACTTAGGAACAAATTTATAATCGGCAGCTCCTAGGAATGTTTTTGAATCTCAGTTTATTGGTTGGTAAAAAAAACACTTTGTTAAAAATTACGTCGTTAAAACCCACGTCAGGTTGCCAGTTGTGGGGCCCTCTAGGGCTCTAAAAAAACTTCTCGTAGGGCTCTACAAAATATTTAAACTCACTTCTTCAGTCACCTTTCAATAGCTAGTGTAACAATAAAATGATTTTTATAATTTTACAACTCGATCTAGGACAGTTCCATAACTATTCCCATAAAATATCACCTAGCAAAAATAAAATCGATATCTATCTTGATATACAATTAATTTTTGATTCATTCGTCGCTACTGGCATTAGAAGCTACTGGGGAAAACCGCCACAGTATTAAATTTAATGTTTTTTGTCATAAGTTGAGAACAATTTGAAAGAATAAAACAAACACAATGTAAGTCTTCCAGAGTCGAACATTCCAGAAAATAGAAATGTTCCGGTGATTTTGATTTTTTTTTATTCGGTTGTTTAATATTATTGCCATTTATCAAAATTTCCTCTCGATTTCCAATAATCGTGGTATTGCTTTACATTAAACAGCCAACGGAAATGACCTTTGGAATTCCTTTTGGAAGTTCAGTATCGGGTTCAACCGAACACACCATACATTTAAAAAACGAAAGTTTTGTAAACAAACTTAAACCATATGCGCACACACTAATTAATTATCTATTTAAAATATCAGACAGAATATATCAAAGTAGATAAGATTCTAATTATTTGATTATTATAAATAACGTGACTATCTATTTTTATGTGTGCTAAAGAATTTTAATTATCATGTGTGCCGGCGCACGATAAGAAATCAATTTGACAAATCATAATTTTTTTTTTTTTTTTTTTTTAATTTTTTTGGAAAACACCATTCCATATAAATGAAAGTTATAACATGCATTTTTTTTTAAAAAGGCGCCGCATGTATAATAAATCGCGCACGTTTCATCAGAATATATATTATATGCGAGTATATATGATAAGGAGAAATCGGAACAAAATATTTAATAGATTTGATTAAAATCAAATCGTGCGATATTTCAGCACCCACACGCACACAATTGACAATGAAACGCCACACGTAACCATTAATCATCGACCATATAGTAAATTATGTACGTTGAGTGCAACAAGTAACTTGTATGTTGCCGACAGTTTATTAACTATAAATTATATTATTATAGGAAATTCATTATGATCAATGGATCAAATTAAAATGTATATGTCTAAAACTTGTTGATCGTATAATTTTTGCTTTGTGCCATAAATAAAATTAGAAAGAAAATACATAAAAAAAATGCTTTTTTCATTTTATATTTCTTCATCATAAATTTTCTTTATGAGTTTTCTTATCACACAATTTAATCATGCAAATAAAAAAATATGAATTGATGATCGTATCACATTACAATGAAATAGTAATAACAATTACTCTAACACAAAATGACAAAAGTTTTGACAACTTAATTTATGGCGAGAAATTATCAAATTTAATTAGTTAATTATACTATAGATAATTAACGAAAAAAATTACTCAAATGTTTCGTGCAAATTAATATAATTCACTAGTACTAACATTGAGTCTTCAGACAGTACTTAGTCGTCAAGGCCTGATGTGATGACAATTTAAGTTTTTCACGAATACCTCATCCAAAACTGATGTATACTGGTGACCACGACATGATGAGCGACCAACGCCCATTCCATGTTTTATGGCGTATAATGACACTAGAAGGCAAAAAATCTAGTAAATCTCTTATAACCCAACTTATTAACCAACTGTGACTCATTCGGTCACACTCATCGATTGCCATGGCCAGACCGAAGACCCTAGACCGAAGAATACTAGCCACATATTTATATGGTACTGTCACAACATACTCTTGTCGCTGATAGGCATTGGAGTTGATATATCCGTAATTCCCTTTACGACTTAATTTTATCAGCCGCCAATGGTAGAGCTATATCAATACCTATGGAAGATAATTACTGCAAGTAGATACAGGTCTCTGATGAGAAATTTCCCACACGCTTTCACCATTGCGAACGTAACTCGTCCTATCGCTTTTCCAATTTTCCTTAAGAATTACGAGTTACTGTAGTTTCACAGCTGCCAATCAATGAATCACTAAATATACAACAATTATAGCATGAAATTACAGAATTGCCATTTTTTATCAGCTACATCAAGTTATAGCGCCCATGAAACGCTACTACCTTGCGTAACAACAAAGAGCCAAAAGGACATCTACTGTTGTTTAAACTAAGAAAATTGGATTCAAACCAACATAAAACGGAAACAACGAGATTCCAACATTTAATCCAACTGAGTATATATCGACCTTGGAGAAAAAAACACCGGCGATCATGTGAGATTTACCGCAGGTGTAATATGATTGCACCTGATAATATGCGTAAGAGGGTAATCACTCATCAATTTGGCTTATTCGAATTCACTTTTTGTATAGTCTAAATGACATTCTCATTTAGACAATACAAATTTCTGCACAATCTTTCAACGATCCACCGACGCGATCAAGGATCATGACTTTGTGTTCATTTACTTTGACGACATAATTGTATCCTCAACATTGAAGGAACAACACATGTGGTATCTATAGAAACACTGGCACAATCTCTCTAAACTTCATCAGTAACAATATTTTCCTAAATGATATTCTGTCATCCACAGGACAAATTAATGCCATTCGAGAGTTTTTACAAAACCAATCGCGTTGAGCAATTGTTGTTGTTTTTGTTGCATCGGATACTATTTCGCATCCAAGTATTTGGAACACTCAGAAACTAATATCAACAAGATCTTTCTGACCTAGTATTAGGACAAAGACCATAGGGAGAAAACCTGTTTATCTTGGCAACTGTTTGCCGTATTAGTCAATTAACTGCTTTACGACAAATACATCATATAATCGCAGAAAATCTAATTTATATACACTTTATTTGACACAAAACTTTAAAATGGATATAAATTAGATTTTAAAAAAATTAATTAAACATTACAAATCAATCGAATTAACCGTTTTATGACCAATACAATATTAATCATACTAACAACATGATAAATTATTGCCACACCTACCCATGTGCATTTAACTACTTTAAAAAAAAGCCTAAAACATCAAAGAACTATACTTTCGGCCGAATGTTCCTCAAAAAGCTATAAACCACTTAAGCAAACATTACGCTGTTGGAATATCCAATATATCATGAAAACACAGACGTATAGGCTTTGTGTTGCAACAACTAAATAATAAGGACTGGGAACCGCAGGAATTCTGTATAATGTGGTGGGCGTTACACTATCCAAACACCAAACCACGAAGACTCACTTCGTCATGAAGCAAATCGCAAAAAGCTGACACGAAACTTAGTAATATAGAGTGTCCCAATAACCGGTTCAGATTGGAAATATCGGTTATTTTAGATCTGGCAACACAAACGTCATTCTTTCTTTGATAGAAACTCAGTATATTATTTCAAGTGGACGAAATGAGTTGCTTAATGCTTTAACAAAAGTGGGAAAAGTTGGAAATTTACTTCCACAACAAAGACAATCAAAAAATTATCTTTCCTCAAAAAATCATCTTTTTGTTATGGTCAACGGAATCAATTACCGCCACATGGTAACATCTTTTTTGTGGCCTTATCTTGATGATATTGGTTTGAACGGCCTTCGATCCCAGCAAGGTGGTGCGCCATACCATACTTCGGGCGTTACAATAATGAAACTGCGTCAAAAATTCGATGGCCGCATTATCAGTCGGAATGGTGACGTGAATTTGCCGGCAAAGATCCGTTATTTGACACCTTTGGATTTGTATTTGTGAGGTGCCGTGAATGACAAGTGTTATACGGACAATTCAGAAACAATTGAGCATTTAAAAGCCAATATTGAAAGAAATTGGACTGATCGAATGGAGGCCAAAACCAGCCGCGGCTCCCATTTGGATGAAATCGTTTTCCATAAATAACTGAGAAGATTATACTCTCAAACAAAAAAATAAATTTGGAAATATATTAAGCCGTTGTTGTTTTAATAAATTTTTACATTTGAACTACTAGCTGGAATACCCTTTACTTTCTGGTTCCCTAAAGCAATTAAATTTCAAATAGAAACTAGAATAACTTACGATTAACAGCAAACTAATGCACCAAATCATTTTCGATGTACTGTAAACCATTTCGAGTTCAGGTATCCAGGCCACTCGTAAACTAATATCAACAAGATATTTCTGGCCCAGCCGATGTAACATCAAAAGCAATTAAACATCGAGATTTGATTGAAATAAGATAAAAAAATAGTAGTGACATTACAACAAACACCGGCAACTATCTGATGTATTCTGTTAGTCAAAACACACACGAACAAAAAGTAGGAATATTAACAACAGTTAGAGGAAATAAAACACTTCTCGAATGGACACCTATAAGTAGCAGAATAATAACAGCAAGATTCCAGACGAAAATAAGAGATACTACGATAATTCAATGCTAAGCAACTACAAAAGAAGCAAATTGGAATCGGTAAAACTGATATGACATCAATCATTGGTAGACACGCACTCAATTTTGCAAGAAAAAATAATGGGGAGAGACTCGTCGATTACTGTATCGCAAATCAGTTATTCATAGGACGCAGCAAGTTCCCACATAAGAATATAAACAAATACCCTTGGACATCACCAGATGGATGAACTAAAATTCAAATTAATCATGTACTAGTTAACAAGAAATTTCTAACCTTCTTACAAGATGTCAGAGCAATGAGAGGAGCAGACATACACAGAGATTACCAACTGGTAATGCAATATTAAAAATCAAACCAGCAGCAGTGAAGCACGTAAAGATCAGTCTTAGGAGGAAATTCAACATTTAGGGATTGAAAAATACTGACACCAAAGGCACATTCAAAAAAATGCTCCAACTGAATCTCTCAAACAAGGAAACCCCCACAACATCGATCAGAAATAGGAACAAAAAGCTTCATATGTTAAGAGTGCTACATATGTGTTTGGCTACCAAAACTACGTTAGGAAACCATGGATTATAGATGATACCAGGAAGATAATTGTGGAACGTCGTCTACTATAAAGTTACGGCTTTGTCATGCAAATACGGTGGAAAATCAAAATAAATAAAGAAAATGTTAAAAAAAGTTCGCCCCAATAATCGTAACAATTTCTGAGAAAGGTGACCTTAGAGAGTGCAAGAACAGGAGATACATCTCCCTCCACATCAGTAGAATGATCATTAGTATTAGCAATGATCATTCTTGAGGAGCCGGTAACACGAGTGGTTAACCAACAAATTAGAAACGAACAAGCCAGCTTTAGGCCTGGTTCAAACTGTACAGATCATATCCATATCATAAAGGAAAAAATAATGCAACTCACCACTATATCTACTCCTCGTGGAATTAGAACGAGTGTTTACCTCCATCAGTAGATGCGCAATCTGTAGAATACTTTACGAATTGGACATTCCATGAAAGATAATTGAACTCATTAGGGAAATGTAAGGGGATACCGGAAATCGAGTCCAATACAAGGAGAAGAAGCGTGACAAATATTATAACACAAGAGGAATCAGATAAGGATGTATTATCTCACCACTACTATTCTTATTAGTATTAGATAATGTCATGCGAAAATTGGAATTCAGTGGAACCCGCAATAAAGCGACTTAATGACCTGGATTATTTGGATGATATATGTATACTATAACTAATAACCACCGGAACTGAAGACGAGATCAACCAACATATCAACCAAGCAAGATATACATTCAATGTGCTTCACAAGATCTGGGATGAATCTGCCCTTCACGAACTACAAAGATACGAATGTAGTGAGAGTCGAAGCAAAACAACTCGGTAAAATATGAGGGGAACTGAAAGCAATAGCCCCGAATAGAGCAGATGGTCCAGCCTAGTCCAGCCCTATATGCTTCCAGATTGGAGATAGAAGAAAACAAATTTTGACCCAGTATTAATCAAAAAGTAGTGCTCAGTGTGAAATCTGGTTTATCTTACAAAAAATTTAACATGTTAAGATAAACTAAGACGTTTTAAAGTATCCATTTTAGATATCGTAAATAGAGGCAGTAACGTCTAAACGTCTGAGTAAAATAAAATTATCTAAACAATGGGGATCGGAAAAGAACCGACCATCCTATAGTAGAACCAAACAACGGTTGGCTCGTATAGAGTGGATATTCGCCAGCTCGTTGTTAATAAGAGTGCCACTGGCAGGTGGACAATCATGAAAACGGCCAACCACCCAATCCATGCCAAGAATATTCACAGAATACGATGGCGTCGACAAAATCAGGTGTTATTATGACCATTAGATATGCTGGACCCACCGGAATACGAGACATGGTAAAGCGTCAAAAAACTACGTACCACCGAACAACGATACCATTTCTGAACGTTACCATTTCTAATGGTGGTTGTTATCAGACATGGAACCACGGTTGTCAGTAACGAGTAAGTTACGAGTAAAAACAGTTTGCTTTTGTAAAATTCATTTCCTCACTCCAAGGTCCTTCCTGCTAGAACAACTTCTATGCATTTCTCTAACTGTCAATAGTCTAGTTTCACTAGATCGGTGACAACAGTTTGAAGAAATGCCCTTCCGTCAAAAGCCTCACATAGTTCTCCTATCCTCTATAATCCACCTAACCCAACGACATAAATTTCATGTCGCTGGGTATACCACTTTCAAGCTAATTGTAATAAGTTTCAAATCTGAAGGCACTGCTATCTTAATCCAGAATAGCGTTCCTTACTTCTTGACCAACACTTTTGTAACAGCCGACACTGAAGCAACACTTTTAAATGTTGGTACCCAGAACAAATATCTCACGGTTTGCTCTATTTACATGAGACAATTCAAGAGGAATGTTTTAGAACATTTTTTTAACTCTATAAAATAAAGTTATCTTGGCAGGTGACTTTAATTCACACCACAGCACATATAGATGTCCAAATAATAATAAACAGAATGGTCGTTCACTTCTTAATTTATGCAATAATTCCAATATCCAATTAAATGCTCCTAACAAGCCAACATTCCCAAGAAGAAACTTGGTTCGTCATTTGGTTCTATCTAAAAATATCTCTTTAGTCACTTCATCGCGAGTCTTGCATACATTTTACTCAGATCATTTACCAATTGTATTCACAACCCCTTTCAAAACCCAAGCAAAAACAACAAAAGTATTTCGCAACAACTCCCAAGCCGACTGGATGAAATTTAAAATTCTTGTTCATCGAAACCTCTCAGAAGATTCTGAAGTTTCTATCACTACTCATATTGAGGAAAAAACAGTCAGGCTAACTAACGTAATCAAACTTTTCATCAAAGAAACTAAACCTCTTGTTCAGAGCAAAGGCACTTTAAAAATTCCTCATAAGCTCCAAAACATTTAACTACGCAATCGAATGCGTCGGCTCTATTATAAATACCCAGGGTATATTTTGAAATCTGACGGTAATTTTTATTCCAATATGATTTCCTGTTAGTTCAGCGAACTAAGAAATTCTGAATTCAAAAGTAGAATGCCTAAAATTCCTGATAATTCTCCTGAAATTTTCAATGAAATTCTAAAACTTAATGGTAAAAACCCAAAATGTGATTATTTCAATAACTAAAGAGCCTAGTCCAATCATATAGGTCCTAAGATAGTTGCAGAGGAAATCGCGTCTTACTATGAAAAAGTTCATCAAAACGATTCTCTAAAAGATCCCTTTTTCGAACAGTTTGTCAATAACTGTGTCAATAATTTTATTAATTCTCCTCCTCTTAGTCCAACCTTAATTAAGATGGTCGAAAAAGAAGAATTTGCCAACATTCTTTACCATATTAATAAAAGAAAAGCTCCGGGAGACGATAACATAGCCAACCCGGTACTTAGAAATCTTCCAGATATAGCATTGTCACAACTTACCGATATCATTAACGGTATCTTAAAGACAATCTACTTTCCAGATTGTTGGAAACTCGGCAAAGTCATCCCTATTCCTAAATCCCTTTTTCTAAGCCAGTAAGGTGTTGAAAAAATAGTCATTCTTGACAGACTCCAGTCCCTTTTAGAACCCTACATTCCAGAAGAACCATTGCACTAGTCACTCTGCTACTCAAGCAGTGCTTAGGTTAAAAAACTCTATTAAAAACGTCCTTACTACCTCATTAATCTAATCGAATCATACTTATCAAATAGGAAATTTTCGTGTCGTTAAACCAACACTGTTCTAGTACCAAACCAATCGCAGCAGGAGTGGCACAAGGTTTAATTCCAGGTCCACATCTTTTTTTATTCTTCTATCATGATATCCCGAAACCCGACAACAAAGAAACCATAATCCAAATATATGCCGCTGAGACGGTAATATTCACTTTTTTAATTAGCGCACATAAATTTAGTGAAAGATTGTCCAAACATCTAAACCAATATTCTGAACATGCGAAAAATTGGAAAATCAAGGTAAGCTTTTCTAAAACTGAAATTATTCATTTTTACCACAACCAATATAGTAAAATACCAGAAGCCAGTCCTGTTTCATACGGAGGGAGTACCTTAGAACACAAAAATCAAAACAAATACCTAGGCGTGGTTATAGATAGTAAACCAGCACCTCCTTCTCAAATCAAAAATGTTCGAAGAAAAGCCTTTGCAGTTCGCAACTTACTTTATTTTTTAACGGTATTTTTTAACCACAATAGTCACCTCTCCTCCAAAAACAAATTAAGATTATTTAAGGCATATATGAGGCCCGTCGTAACCTATGATATCCCTGCATAGATGGGAGACTTAACGGAAACACAACGGGGTGGTCTGTCAACCTTGCAATCAATCAGCCTTAGATTCGTGTTTGATGATTGGCCTAAATCACCAACCTATAAATACACAACTAACAAAGAGCTCGAGAACGCACTAATATAGAAAGCCTCAAAAACTTCGTCCGTCGTCTTCAATCGAAGTTTATTGATAGGAGAACAAATTCTGAAGCCCAATTCTTTCGTATAATTCCTCATTAATGGGACCTGGCACACGCGGGAGAATACAAGATATAAATCTCTGACCTGGCACATAACCCAATAATAATTATTTTTTTTTTAGGAACAAATTTAACCATTAAATATTTCATTTATGTTTGACATTTGTATCTAGTCTTAAGAATGTAACATAATAAAAATTGAAATAAATGTTGTATATATGTTTATAGTTTAGGTTAAGTAGATTAAAGTAGTTTAAGTAGCTTAAGTAGTTAAAATAGTTTTAAGGCAATAGATATAAACCAAATACTTATATAAATTATACAACTCGATGTAAATTATACTTAGCTAAGAATCTTAGTTACGGAAATTGATGTAAATATTGACTAAATAATAAATTTTTAATTTATAAAAAAAAAATGACTGTACGCATAGCATTCAGTCGCCATGGTCTGTTGAGATAACAATATTGAATATATGATGCGGCAAAATATTTGCGACATTTCTGGTGTAGATTATTGGACTATATCTTAAGGACGTTGTCCACAAAAACCATAAACTGTTTAACCAATATTTGTTGTGTTTGTCAATTAAATGTCATCTCAATTATGTCAAAGATTCCACAGATTTTCCTGTTAAACCAAACAAAATGCTGAAGAAGGTAGCGATGTTATAATTAGAAGAACCTTTTAACATTACGAAAAGTTGAAAAATTGAAATAGCTGATAAAGACTAGCAACTGCTGTTATTGTTAAACTGCGTTCAAACCATCGAATGAAATTCCTAAAATATCCAACCTAAAATATTTTTGTTTGATTTAAAGAAAACAAAAATAAAGAGATAAAGAGCATGGACAAACAATCCTAAGGGATTTATCCGATGTTATGAACGCACTTTGGATTTTTGATATTTATAATTGATTTTTTACTATCATAAGTGCGATTGTAGTTGATTTTTGAAACAAAGCAATATTTTTCAACCGCGAAAGGCCATTTGCATCTTCCAACCATCTGCTATGTATCACTTTTTCAGCAATCTTGCTTAAAACGCTCAGAACATTGAATGCTGTTTGAAATGTTTTCTATAACCGGAGATTTTAATTTTTTAATTTATGAATCCAACTCATAACCTCTGTCAAACTTGTAACTAAATTGTTAGTGTCAAAAGAGCACCATTTTTTGCTGAAGCAAAATGACTTTCATCAACAATTGAACGATCACCAAGGTTTTCGTCTTAATAAAATGAATAATGGTGTTATCACAATCCTCAAGTAATATACATTAGCCTTACTGCAAGTAATTGATCGTATGCATTTGTGAATACTGCTTCTGTCATGCACTACTTTACATAATTTCTTAATACAAACATTTTTTTGAAAAAATTGCTGGCTCTTACTTCACATTTCTTTGGTAGTTTGATACGCGATACAATTTCTATCGGGTTGTTTATTGGTTAATCCTCAATTGGCAATAATTAGTTGTGAATATAATGCCAAAAGTTATACCAGAGTGCATTTTTGTACAGTCTAAAATTATATCCTCCTCAATAGTTTCGAAAATTTTTGTCAAACTTCTGATGTTGTGATTGAATATAACTCGATAATGGCCGCCATCGTCGAGTTTGATGAAGGATCTGATCAAAACCTCTTATAACTTCATTTTGTTGGCATTTACAAGTTATTTAGGATTTTGTCACTGAGTAATATTAGTAGTGGCCGTACTATATACAAACCATGGTTACCTGTGGCAACACGTGCTTTGACATAATTTAACCTTATGTTTAATTTCACGTTATCTCCTTCCACATAATTTGTATGCATGTCCGGTAATTCTATCAACAACCCTTCACTCCTTCAAATGTGTGCCCACCGCTATTTTGGTGCATTGCGTTTTTGCTTTTTAAATCTTTCGCCTAATGTGTTGATCTTACATAATTAGCACCAGCGTTAAATGCCAAAGTGGTCGGTGAATTTGGCAGAGTTGTTTTCTGCCTGCGGCTACTACTGCTTATGGAATTGTTGGTAGATGAGTTCTTTTACAATTTTTCAGAATTACTAAAGTTGATGGGATGTGTGATTTCAGAATACTACTTTCATTAATAGATTTTCCCTGCACGATTAAACTCAAGTGACATTAAATAAAATACCACGTGGTATTATATTTTTTTATAAATTTAATATATAATAATGTAATAATTGTAAATTATTACGGGATTATATCCTGTTCTAATCATGCCGAATGGATTAATCGATCCATTCGATATTACCAAACCATGCGGATAGCGCACACAAATATTTGTCGCGGCATCATAATTTTTTTAAATACATCCAATATTTGGGAAAATCG
>OY744476.1:96168203-96178203 GCA_963556175.1 Tipula confusa
ACATAAATATTTGTCGCGGCATCATATTTTTTTTAAATACAACCAATATTTGGGAAAATCGGTTACTGATTACGTAACTGAGCTCCAATACCTGGCTTAAAACCAATAACGTGGTAAGAGTAGTCTAAATGCTGAGAGATAAAATAATTTGCGAGTTGAAAAATTAAATTTCATCAACCAAATAAATTGATTTTACAGAGGTGTTTCAGTATCGGTGAGGACCACAAAATATCCTAATTTGAATACCGTACTGCCACGTTTTGTAAAAAAACTACGAAATGTTCTTCAAGCAATGAATAGCAGCCGTAACATGTAACGGATTGTTTAAAATGTTCACACAGAGGTTTCAAAACGGTGTTGCCAAATAACTACAAGAGACTTTCGAATCACGGTAAAAGAACCATGAAAGTCGTTAAACTTTTTTAACTGTTAATTAATGCGCTACCGTCATTACCAAACATTGAAACATGAATACGCATTAAAATCAATTTTGACCGTCTGGCAATCTGATTTCCTGGTTATCGACATACATTACTATCGAGAAAGGAACTAGTGTTCTTGGAATCGATTGGTTTGAGCCTTTAGAAAATTTTACTCAAGAGGTTCACATTGTACAAATCTACAATCAACAAAACTCTTACGTCCCATTGCTTTCCAGCTCCATCAGCTCATCATGTGTAGCAAACAACACGAAATGAGTCGATATTTGCCAAACTCAAACTCAACCAAGCGCACTAATAGCGTATTTTAATGACCGAGTTCACTCTGGAAATTTCCTAGAATTTCATGTCTGTTACATGGAATTACAAGAAATTTACCCTTTTTTCGGCGTCATCATCATAATCTTAGCATTGGACACCGATCTTCGGTGAAATCTCCTTAATTAGGAAAATAAATTTCATATCAGTTATTCGTTGATCGATTATCTCAGGTATAGGAATGATTCCGAAGGCCTCTACAACGCAACAGAAAATCGATATCTAGGCACCCCATCCTACCAAAGAATAAGGGGCAACTTTAAGCATTCCTGGGGTTGGTTAATTAATTTATACCATTCGTTGATTCTAGATAAAATTGAAATTGCGGAAGCTTTGAACTCTTTACTCCACTCAATACAATTGCGATGCATTTAAAGAAGCTTTGCAATGTTCTGCAACGCTCTATTGCCATTTAAGGAAACGTTTATGTTCTTGCCGATATGTAATGTTTCTTTTTACGAGATTGGAGTTATCCTTGAAAATCGAGTGGGAATGACAGAGCGTCACATAGCTAACCAGTCAAGAATAAGGACATAAATGGAACGATGAGCAAGGTCCATTACACCATTTTTGGTCGAGGTCGAGGATGCTTTACTGTAAAGAGCCATTAGTGGTTTCTGGGATCTTTTACTTAAGAAGCCCTAACTCAACTGATTTTGTCTTCAAAAATAATTAGTTTGAGTATTTTTCTGAGTGCCTACAATTTTAAGCTCATCAACCGTGCTGCGAAATAAATAGAGAATACAGATGACCTCAACAGCTTCCAGTGTCAAATTTCACGAGTTTCGCTAAGAAAGAGGAAGCGTTATTTACAAACAATTCTTCAGTGAAAATACGTAACTATCCAAAACAGATACCTGTTGAATAATTGAACCAATTCGTACAGCGTTTAATTCCAGAAAATTCTAAAAGCTCTGCGATGCAAATTGTATTCCACTGTGGAACGCCAGCTAAATTACTTTTAAATCTATGAATTCGGTGGACTGAATATTTATTATTTCTGGTCGGGCAACTTCTTTTTAATTGCCGCATTAGGACATTTTTCGAACTTCTTTCAATGTGGATGCTAGGTGTTTCCATAACAACTGGCTTTGTGTCATATAAAGTAGAAACTGTTTGAGGCCAGACATTTAGTCGCCACATTGATCTCCTATCTATAATCTAGATACCTAACATAACAATAACAACTCTTCAGGGGTTTGTGACGCGCATCACAATCAAGTATACCAAATAATGTGTCAGTTGCCGATGACAATCAATTCACCTCTTCCGACGAGAGAATAGAAAAGTTAGTGATTTAAACGAAATTATTGGTAATCGCGTTAGTCTAATAGAGGGCGAAGTTGTGACTACTTATTCGTGTTGTGCGTAAATTAAAACAGGCCAAATATTTTATTAAATTTTGCAAAACACCCGATACCTTTACAAAACTACACCTGGGAATTTGGAATAGTTTGCCTTGACAAATAATTAAATTTCTGCTAAAATTGTAAAAATTAATAAAGACATATTCGCATCAATTACACAATAGTTATGGCAATTTATTTTTTGTTAAATGACCACCCAATTTCACAACACCACAAAATTTATTAAATTAAAAAACTAAAAGCAATATCATCGTGAATATTAACAATTTCATTGGAATTGAAGAACAAAATTAATTTAAACATAAAATACGGTAACACGTTAAAAACATACATAAAGTTGTAATAATAGCCTAAAGTTATTTTACATGTGTTTCTTTTATCATAAATATAATCATCATCATCATAATCATCATAATCATCATTATGATCATCATCGTCAAGAACAAGATCATAATATGATCATTATATGAGATGAAAAAGTGTATCAAAAACGCAAGGAATAAGATGATGATGAAGAAAAATGAAAACAACTTTTTAATAAAATGTTAAGAGATTTTTCATTTTTCGTTTCACTTTGCGACCATATAATTTTTTTTTTATGTGTATTATGCATTTTTCATAACGTCCTCAATTTGTGCAGACACTTTATTGAGATAAAAAATTACTATAATTATTTTTAGATTGGTACCATTTATGCATAGTTTGGTGAATTATTAACGAACAATTTTACGGATCATTTATTAATTTTTTTTTGTTGTATATAAAAGCACCTTGCTGGTTGGTATATAAGCGTACAATATAGGATTCACTCGAGGAAAAATTACAAGAACAACGACAACAATTCTAAAAGGATGTTTCTAGAACAAGATGGCCGACGATCTGAAGGAATATTTTGTTCAACAAAAGCAATTATGGTAATTGGAATACTATGATTTTACAGTATTTTTGGAATTTAGTCTCCAGATTGGACTTTGCATATTTTAATTTTTTTTTACATTTTCGCGTTCTTAATGTGCTTTAGCTTTTAGTCGAAAGATATGTGACTTTTATGCAACGTGACGATATTTATGGCTTATTCCTCCAATTCCGCTGTCAATTTTGCCATTGATTGATCTTTTTTTGCACTAAGTTAGTATTTGATTATGGGGAAATTGATTTCTGGCATCTAAACCTTGGTTTTAAACTGGGATAAATGGAAACAAATTTTTGGTTTAATATTCTGGATAGTTAAGGTACGTATGTTGAAATTTATAGCCGTTAAGTTATAGTCTTGTTTATCAAAGAAGGTCTTGTATTGGCTGCTTTAAGTTGATTAGTGAATGAGCTTTGCACAAAACAACAGCGCAGTTGTTCCACAGTTTCGCCACAAATTTTATTGCATATTGTTGAAACAATATCGTCACAAAAAGTAGATGCAGAAGTCTGATGAAAATTTAGAGAGAACTATAATTAATTTATCGATAGCAATAGCAAACATAAATACAGCAAATGTGCACTCTTTGAAACCCTGCAGTTAATTGTCATGTGATGTAAATTTTAACATGAACATTTTTGTTGAACTGGCCAAAACATTAAATTTTCGACATCTTTTTGTTTTTGGATTATAGTGATCACTTTATGAACTTTATTAATAAAAATAGACACTTTATATACTTTTATACAATTTATTTTAATATTTTGGTAATAACTTTAGGTGTTGACTGACTGATCACCGCAATGATAATAGTTTTTATTATATATTATTACGGTGGTCCGGTCGATATGTATATATATATATATATATATATATATATATATATATATATATATATATATATATATATATATATATATATATATATATATATATATATATATATATATATATATATATATATATATATATATATATATATATATATATATATATATATATATATATATATATATATATATATATATATATATATATATATATATATATACAGTGACACTACATCACTCACCTCACAGATAGAACCACGTAGGCTTTCAACTTTTTACATTAAAACGTAATTTTCTTTTTTATGCATCCTTCAAATTTAACTTGCCGGTGTGTAGTCGAGGGCATTGTTTGAATTTCGTTGATTGATGAATTTTTGCCTTAATAATCAACTACAGAAAATTTACGAAATCTTCGCTTTACTAAAAATGACCCCTCATATGGTGGTGTTAATCCAACCTTAACTTTATCCACCCGAACGAAAACATAGTCACAGTCTTTTAAATCTTTGGGTATGCAAATGGTGTTCTGACGGGTATTCCGCGTTTCTGTTGGAACGACGTTACGCATCGACTTTCATAATTGATCGACCAGTGAAGTAGGATCTGTCGATTGTGCGGGATTAGGATGCATAACAAGTTCTCCTGGAACCTTAAGCGGTTGTCCGTAGACAAGGTCGGCAGGAGTGCATCCGAGATCAGTTTTGATCGATGTTCTGATTCCAAGGAGGACAAATGGGAGTTCTTGAATCCAATTTAGGGTATTTGACCTAGCATATATGGAAGCTTTTAAATGGCGGTGCAAACATGGTTGAGCGTTTAACAAACATGGTAGAGCGGTGCAAACATGGTAGAGCCATTTGCTTGAAGGTGGTATGTCGTAGTCCGTATTCTGTGAGAACCTAGCAGCTTTGTAAGTTCTTTAAAGAGTGCACTTTCAAATTGACTGCCTTGGTTAGTCATGATTTCGAGTGGAATGCCAAATCTCGAAACGTACTGGTCAACGAGAGCTCTAACTACGGTGACAGCTCTCATATGAACAAGTGGTATCGCTTCTGGCCAGCGCGTAAATCTATCTATTATTGTAAGTATATAGATATTTCCATTTGATGGTGGTAGTGGCTCGACAAGATCTAGGTGAACATGTTCAAACCTGCCGGAAGGAACATTAAAATATCCATTTTATGAATGAGTATGATGGTATTTTAGACTTCTGACAGGGTATACATGTTTTTGACCAATATCCAGTATCTACATTCATGGACGGCCAAAAATATTTAGAAGCGATGATTTTTCGTGTTGCACGAACTCCTGGATGAGAAAGACCATGCAGGTTTTCGAAAATCTGTCTACGCATGTCGTTTGGTATATAAGGGCGCTTGTTCTAAGTCTTTTATTAGTTCGAGTCTGCGCTTTGTTTTACCATATTTTTGGTATTGGGATACCAATGTTTTGAGCTCGTCATCTTGTTCTTGGAGAGAAGATAACTTTTCTAGATCGAGAGCGGTATGACAGATAGTATCCATATTAGGATCATCTGGTCGTGACAAAGCATCAGCTACCACGTTACTTTCTCCTTTAACATACCTTATATCCGACGTGAATTGGGAAACGTAATCGAGCTGGCGACTCTGCCGTGGACTACGCTCTGACTTAGACGCAATTGCTGTCGTCAATGGTTTGTGGTCGGTGTTGATGAAAAATATTCTGCCTTCGACGAAACATCAAAAGTGCTTAATGGCACTGTATTTAGCCAAGAGCTCTCGGTCGAAAGCAGAATACTTTTGTTCGGAAAGGAAAAGCTTTTTGGAATAGAAACTAAGAGGTTTCCAACTTCTATCATGTTGCTGTTCCAATACAGCACCCACCGCAATACTAGAAGCATCTGTGCTAATAAGTAGCGATCCTTGTAATTTAGGATGAGTTAAAAGAGTCGCCTGGGTGAGGACAATTTTAGTGGTATTTACAGCCGCTTCGCATTCAGGTGGCCATACAAATGGATTACTTTTACTAACTTTGCCTAGCTTACTAAGATGGTTGTGTATTGGAGCTAAATATTCGGCCAAGTGAGGTATAAAGCGATGATAATAATTAATCATGCCTACAAAACGCTGTACTTGCCTGATGGAAGTTGGTTGAGGGAAGGACTGGATTGCCACGATTCGATCTGCAGATGGCCTGACGCCATCTTTGGTGATTTCGTGGCTTAGGAAGTTGAGGGATGCTGCACCGAATTCACATTTAGATGGTTTGATTGTTAAACCATATTCAGATAAACGCGCAAATAAACATTTTAAATGTTCTCGGTGCTCGGATTCGTTTTGGCTTGCTACTAAAATATCATCTATATAGACATAAACAAAATCCTTACTCTTAATTATCTCATCCATTAAACGCTCGAACGTTTGAGCTGCATTCCTCAGTCCGTATGGCATTATGGTGACCTCATATATTCCGAACGGCGTGGTAATGGCTGTCTTTTGAATATCTTCTGTTGCTACTAGGATCTGATGATAGGCACGTGCAAGGTCTATTTTTGTGAATATGGTGCAGCCTTGTAGGTTCATTGAAAAATTGTGAATATGAGGAAGTGGATAACGGTCTGGGATAGTAATCGCATTCAGTCGGTGGTAGTCCCTACATGCACGCCAGTCGTTACTGTCACGTTTTGGTACCAAATGTAATGGATACGCAGCGCTTGATGTACTAGGTCTACACAAACTTAATTGCATCATATGCTCAAATTCACTTTTCGCAATTTTATGTTTGTTAACGTCCAATCGCCTGGGGCGTGAAAAAGGCATATGGCCCTCTGTAATAATACGGTGTACGATTTTGTGTTTCGTGGGGGGATCAAAACGGGGTTCACGAGTAAGGTTTGGATATTGACGAAGATGTTCGCCATATATCCAATCGATAGAAAATAAACGCAGTATAGATTCAGTCGAGATATCGACATTTACTGTGCTGACAGATAGTTTCATAGAAGTATCTATTAAGCGTTTGTTTTTAAGATCGACGATTAACCAAAACTTTACCAAAAAATCGGTACCAATTATTGGTTTAGTGACTGAAGCCACAACGAAAGGATGTCGGTAATCACAACGCAAACCTAAGTCTACGTGTAAAAGACGAGTTCCAAACGTGCAAATTGGAGAACCATTCGCTGCTACTAATCGACTTTCCGGATCTTTCGTGAGATTTGTGAAAATTATTTTGGGTACAACGGAAATATCTGCACCTGTATCAATAAGGAACCACAACTTAGTTTTGGAACACTTGATAGTAAGGCGACGATTATGAAGCGTCCCATGACTCGTCGCTAGAACTCTGGGACGATCTAGTTTTCCGCATTTGAATGCGTTTTTGCATTTGGTTTTTGATTATACGTAAAAGAACCTTGGCATTTTCTAGCTCGATTGCCAGCAAGATGAAAATGAAGATTTTCAATCAACAATTAGCTCGACCGATTTAAGCTCCGAAGAATCTTCTCAAGTAATTAAAGACATGGACAAATCTAATCAGATAAAATTAAAATTGTTAAACACACAAAAGTAAGTTTTATTGTGTATATTACCAATTTTCAAAATTCATGCTACTAATTGCAGCCTTTAAAAAAATAACTTTCAAAACTTCCTTAAAAACATCAACGTCAGGAGATTTTTCCTCACCAAAAAAGAAAAATCATCGTAAATTAAAATTAAAGTTGCTAAGATCAGCATATCAGAAAATTAAACTAGACAGGAATCCAATTGAAATAAAGTCATTTACGATTAATCTAAATTTATATTCGCCAAAAGGATATAAATATGTGCGCAAAGTATTTACCCATCAAATGCCGCATGTAAAGACTTTTGCCAAATGGTATAAGTGCGTAAATGGAAAAGTCGATTTTAGTGATGAATCGTTCCATACGCTGCGTCTGCTGGTGAACAACGAGCAAGTTAAAAAGGAAATTGTCTTTTGCAATCTGGGTTTTGATGAAATAAATATTCATAGCCAAGTAGAGTGGGATGGAAAAAAACCTGTAGGTTGCGTAGATATAACTGAACTGGTAACTCAGATTTTAGTTTTTATGGTTGTAGGACTGTAATAAGCGATGGAAGTTACCTCTAGGGTATTTTCCTATCGCTTCATTAAATAGTGAACAAATAAGTAATTTACTTAATATGTGCCTTAACAATCTTTTTAGTACAGGTGTCAAAGTAATTGGTTTCACTTTTGATGGTTGTCCAGTAAATGTATCAGTAGGGAACTTGTTAGGATGTAAAACTAACGTAATCAAAAATTCAGATTTTAATAGTTTAGATTCGAAATTCCAATTTAATTTTGAGTAAATAGACGACAAAGGTGATGATATTGCATAGCATTACTTAGAAAAATTATTGAAATTACAGGAAACTGAGGAACTGCATTTAGGAATTAAATTGCGATCAGCTCATGTTTATTCCACAAATCAAAAAATGAATGTTAGACTGGCCGCTTAAGCCTTAAGTAATTCTGTTGCGGATACACTTGAATTTTGTGTAAAGAATCTAGCTTTACCACAATTTAAAGGATGCTTAGCAACTATACGATTTATAAGAATTATAAATAATTGTTTTGATTCGGTCTCTAGGAATATGGCTCATAGGGGCTAATACAACCTATTTGTGAAAAATCTCTTATACGTGAATGAAGTAAAACAATTCGTAGATTCTGCTATAAGTTATTTAGGTTCTTTAAAAATCAGAACTCTTAATAATTAAAGAGCATTCATTTCCTTTTAAATCACTATATTAAAATAAAACTTTTAAAATGTATACCCTTCTTTAAACTTAATCAGGATCACATTAAGCTTTCCTTTACCAGTATAAGAGCTCGTTTAGGATCAAATAATAACCCCACAGTACTCCAATTCTCTGCGGCTTATAAAAGACTCCTTGTGCATACACAAATTTCTGAAACAGGATTGAGCAATTGTTTATCTTTATAAATTTAACAACGGAACGATCTTTCTTGCTCCAGCCAACTAGTAATTTCTCTAACAACGATAATGTAGTTACAGACAAAGACACTGCTTTACTTCTTGAAAATTAAGATTTATTTGACCCTTCCGATTTGTCAGAGTTTGTTGAAAATATTATAGAATATATTGCAGGATTTATAGTTTAAAAAAAACTGTTCACTGTTCTGAATGTCTTTCGTATTCGTCATCAATGTTTGTTATATCTTGTGAATCAAACTCAACCATCCAAAGAAACTATCACTACTATTGATGAAGATGCTTTTTGTGAAATAATTGATGAATTCGGTAGCAGTAAACGTTTAATTGTAAAACGATTCTTCTTATTCTAATATATGGATTTGCAGTTACATTATCAATTACTTTTCGTCAACATTTAAATGATTTAAAGAGGGTAAGTAGAGCTCTGTCCGCTTATTCGATGTTTTTATGGTTTGTAAAATGTACGATGATATTTATTGCGACTCTGGAAACTTGTGGTGTAAAATTCAGTAAACAAAATGAATGTTTTCCTCACCTGACAAGTGAGAATTGGGCCGTCATAACTTTGATTGTTTTAAATTATTTTTAAAGTTTTCTCAAACTAAGAGGTGACGTTGTCAAGACTTAATGAGTTGTAAATCATCGCCTACTGTTTTACTAGTCAAAAGAAAGTTATTACAATATTATCAGTTCAACATTTCTTTCAAGTTGCTCTATAAAGCCCAATCTGCAAAATTTATGCGCAATAAATTGATATTCTGTTTTATTCTGTTCTGGAAAAGTGAATTGTACGTGCCTTAAAATGCAAAATTTGATGAAGAATATTCCGCCAAAAAAAGACCAAGTTCTTGAGATCTAGTTCTACTACCAATTGATTGTTCTCAATTTTCATCCACACTTTATTTCACAAACACTACCATTTGACCCAATTTGCTTCATACTTAAGTTGCGTGCAACTTAACCCGAATGAATTCTTTAGTTTTGTAATCTATGGAATAAAAACTAAATAAACAATTTCTTTATATCCTCTGCAGCTATATACCTTACTGAATTGTGTTTGGGCCAAGAGGTACCGGGTTCGAATCCCAACGAGGGTTGAAATGGGATTTTTCATCACTTGGTGATAACAAACAACACATCTATGATCC
>OY744476.1:96180703-96259443 GCA_963556175.1 Tipula confusa
ATTAAAAAAATTAAAAAAAACAAAATAAAAATTCTGATAATTTCGGTTAGCCGATTTAACTTTCCTACCTACTTATTTTATCTTTATTTTATAGCCGGAGAATCCGAATCTGCAATAAAAAATCGGGGTTCTATATATTTTAATTTCATAATTACAACTATCCCCGTTGCTGTTTTTCCTTGTCTTGGGGTTTCCGAAACTTTAACTCGGAGTGAATCAAAATCAATCACTCTGGAAATTGCTGTATATAGATGTCCATGAGTAGAACATGGCTGAGGAAGATATAAGCTGTTTAGTTTGACCCTGTGGTTTATGTAGAGTCATAGCGTAAGAAAGCTGAACAAGAAACTGTTGACGTTCAAAATTTAAGAGTAGAGATAAATCTTTATAGCTGTGTTAGCTGGGTTTAGTGAAATTCTCGGGAAAAAAGTGAACAGTGCCAGAAAGTGCCCCAGTAATAATTTCCGCTTTAATACAATTTCGACTTAAATCCTACACGATGTGGGGTCAAACCAAAAGGGTTCAAAGAATTTAGGTATTAAACTAGGAAATTTACTTGCAAGCCAGGGCCACATGTCCCGTCATTAGTTTGTACTATGTCGATGGATGCTTTTTGGAAACAAATTTTTCAAGAATCTCTTCATTGAGCGGAGTTCATCATTTTTTGTCTAATTTATTTTTAAATATAATAGATGGAAATGTCACCATAACCGTGATTTGTTAATTTAGCGTTTACTATTGACTTTGATTTCCATTTCTTACTACTGGGAAAATTTGCCATTAATCACTACCTTTCCATCGAACGGTAAATCGCTGTTCATTATATCCCTATGCTTCATTCCTTATATAGCTAACAATTGATGTTAAAAAATGTCTTTTTTAATGATATTTTAGGATATTTAATCCAAGTCCAAGCTACTCACATTAATTTTTTATTACTATCAGAGATCTTCTGCTTCAATGCCAGACACAAAAATATTTTTCCATTACACCAGGATCATCGAGGTAAAAATATTTTTGTGGATTAACTTCTAATACGGACGCAAAAATTGCTGATGCTTCCCAAAAGCTATTTTCAGCAATATTGTTAGATTGCAAAATAATAGCAATATTCAAAATGTCAGAAAAGTTTGGTGAAAGAAAATCAAAACCTTCTTTTAACCCATTGAATTTTTAAGTCTAGTATACAACTACTAAAAGCTGTACTTATAGTTCATACCTTGCTATACTTCTAGTTCATACCTTGATGAATAAAATCTTGCATTATACTACATTTGAATTAATTAAGTTTAACGGATTTAGTTTTAACGGATCAGCAGGATTGCAATCGGTTTGGACAGTCACAAAAAAGTGAGCCTCAGATAAACAGTTCTCCCACTCATTGTATGGAACTATAAAACAGTTATCAACAGGAATATTTGATTGCGTTCGGGGAAAATGTTCTGGTAAATTAGAAGGAGGACGCCTTTTATATTTGGGATAACTTTCCATAGATATATCTGGCTCAAAACAAAATTCTTTAGGAAATTGATTTGAACATTTTCCTCCGACCATCCAAACAGAATTACGATTAAATTCTCCAAATGATATTATCAATATTGTTCCTAGTTTTGGATTTGTCTTCCTTAGCGAGTATAAATAAACAGTGTGCATGAGGTCAAGTTTTTCACTAAGGAATTCCTGTAATTTTAAATTAAAAACTCGGGTTACGATATCAGAACGATCTGACGAATTTTGGAAAGTTTTAAGTTCCGAATTTATAACACGTAATATATTTGGAATTTATTTTTGTTATTTTTTATTTTCTATGTGTTCTTGGTTTATATAACGGTAAACTCGTTTAGGCGCTTGTATAATATATATATATATATATATATATATATATATATAAATAAATATTTGATTTATATTTATATATTTTGGTCTATTTATAGAGGTATTTTATATTCCTGGATCGTCTTATCTAATCACAATGTGTCGTGTTTGTCTGATTGTAATTTATAAGAGGAAATTAATTTTTGTTTTCATTAAAATCGTTTTAACGATTACTGTAGTATATATCAATCTTTAAATATAATCATAAAATTTAATTATAGAAATTATGTTGATAACTAACTGACTTTTACCGGTAAAAGACTGCACAATTTATTTTTTATCAATCTAAAAATACAAGATCGATTGTAACGTATTTAAATACTACCAATTATAACAGTTAAGTAAACCAGATTGTATACTAGTTAGATCGCAGCAATTTGATGATGAGATTAAATTAAGAGACGTAAATACATATAGTAAGCTTTAAGCTTTAATCAAATCAATACATACGGATAACAATATCAAAACCTCAGTGTTATAAATTTAGAAGTCAGTAATCCAAAATAATATTTTGTATATTGATTTGTTTACTTCGAACGAGGCCGAAGTGATTATTAGCTAAAATTATATATAAGTATTATAAATAAACATGCGATGACATTTTTGTGACAGTTAAAATTAGACTTCAAAATATGACATCAGTTGATAATTTTATTTGCTGGAGCCATTAAAAATGTTTAAATGTGTTAATAAAAATTCATTGACGGTTAGCTATCGATTGTATAATATAATACACAAATTGCAAAAATAGTAAATATTTTAAGTGTACGATAGGCATCCAGTTTTTGTTTGGCGACTGTTAATAAAACATGAATTAGAAAACTTTCTGCAAAAACAAAAAGGAATAATGAAAGGAAAGTGACGACGAATAAAGAACTACTTTCCAGTGCTTGGTTCTTTTATTTTAATTTTTGGTATTGTCAGTTGAATATAACCAACAATAGTAGGTTTACGTTTTTAAATTACTAATACGTACAAAAATTGGACTTAAACTCTCGTTTGAAATATCGTACAAATGGCTAACAAAAGTGAGACTCGATAAAGGCTTTGAATCGAAAAAAATTAAACTTGGATCAGGTTTCCTACTGAAGTTGTGCATAATAAACCATCACAATTTTCCATCACACTGAAATGTCCTTTCCTAGACTTCAGGATAATTTTTATAATTACTTGAATTTGCGTCCAAGTCATGCAGTCTTATTTTACTTCAAATGTTGTACGAATCACGAAAATAAACTTTTGAAGTACAAACACTAGAAGTGTTGAATATTTAGAGGAATTCGTATTAATCTCAAACCCTATAGATATAAATAAAATGCAATTCCATTCCCAACCCTTTAGAAATAATATAAACCCATGTTTTCATCCCCCAGTGTTTTTGCCAAATTACCCATTTTATATGTCGTCAGCATATATTAGACATCGGGAAAATTTTATAATTTTTGAAATAACATTTACAACTAATATGAAAATAAGTAGCCCAAGATGTGAGCCTTTAGGTACTCCAGAACGTACATATATTGGACTAGAAAAACTATTGTTACAAACTGCACCCGCCCAGTGCGAGGTACGACTCAAGCTATTTGATTAAATTATCATTAATTCCAAATGATTTTAATTTTTGCAAAACAATAAGGTGATTGATTGAGTCAAACGCCTTACTGAAGTTGGTATAAATGACATAAAGTTGGGCATTACCCTCACCTTTGTGGCACGTTTCGTGAATTCCACTAAATTTGACACAGTAGAACGCTCACGAAAAAAAAACATGTTGCTCATCTACAATAAACGATTTTAGTCCGAAAAACATAATCACACACAGTTGGCTCAAACAATTTAGGGACGGCTGACAATAACAAAATACCCCTATAGTAGGAAGCATCGCTTCTATTACCAGATTTAAAGATCGGTACAATATGAGATGATGAAATGATTTTCCGGCAATCGGAAAAATACCTTTCAAAAGTAAAGCATAAAAAAAAATTGACAAAGGCAGAGCCATTTCATTACTAAATTGTTAAAGAAAGTATGAAGAAATACCATCTGAGTCACATCCATCCTTAAAAAATGGAGGGATTTAACGAAATGCTCTGGAGATATGTGAGGTGTGTACAAGCAAGAGTTGATACAACTATTTTCTGCACTATATATTTATCATTATCAATATCGGTTCGACAATATATATTTTGAAAAAATGAAGGCAAATTAGTTAGCAATATCACCAGAATTACTGCTAGCAACATCATTGAACCACATAGTTGATGGTAATCCAAAAGATTTCATTTTGGAGTTAACGAAATTCCAAAATGATTTTAGATTTGAAGTCATAATAATTTGAGCCATAATGATAAAACTTTCATAAGCAATATAATGCAAACCGTCAAACTGTTTCAATAACTCTAAAAATGCTAATCTGTCGTCAGCGTTCTAGGATAACTTCCATCTTCGATATAATTTTTTCTTTCGATTTCGACGATTAACTTTTTTAATAGAGACATGTATAAACCTGTAGAAGCCAATGAATAAATTGTCAAAGAAAAGTTGCACGTCGCGGTCAATATCCAACAACGAAATGTTTTTGAACCAAGATATGTGGTTCTTCCACAACTTCTTGTTATTTAAAATTCTAGATGAATTGGGAGAGAAATTCCTTGAATGCAATAAAGTGTGATGGTTTAGCTGGCGTATCTTAAATAAACAGGTTTGAGAAAATTTAAACGGAGCTCATATTTTATCGCTGGTTTCAGCCATCTCCTATAGTCATATGCAATGAATTTTAACGACTCCATAGATTGTGATGCAACAACCTGTAACAAATGTTTTTGATTCTGGAACTTTGCAGTTGAATTTTCAAAAATATTATCAGAGTTTCCATTTTTACTATTACCACCAGGTTACACAACATCCGTTAAGTCCGATGTGGTTCACTTTATTCTCACAAAAGGACAATTACTATTTAAGAAACCACGCCGATTATTTGATGATAAACACAAAATCGCTGAATTGAATCATGTATTGAAAAACGGAATTTCAATACATGATATCACCTGTTGTACCCGAAAATGTTCATGGCTACCTCATTTAAAAGTTTCTACGGATGCTCTTTGGTTTGAAAAATGCTACTCAGACTCTTCTAAGGTTCATCAAGAACGTTTTGAAAGATTTCGATTTTGTTTATACATGGACATACATACATGGACGACATATTTATTTATTTTTTTTTTTTAAATCGAATTTTATAAGATGGAGTATTTCCGGTGAAAAAATTCAAGAAATTATCTTGCTAGAAGCACCAAAATCAGTAAAGCAAATACAAAAGTTTTTAGTCATGCTAAACTATATTTCATTAGGGTTTTACCAAACATTACTAGAATTTTGGCACCAACGAGCGTCTCGTAAATATTTCCAAAATAATAAATCCGAACAAAATTTTTTTGTCTTTGAACCCTGCAATCTTTTCTGGGGCTAAAGTTCTCCCAAATCTTTCGTGATTATGTTTTTACGTCCTACCTTATGCCGCCACCAGCCAAATTGAGGGCACACGAATACAGGTTTGCTTTTAAATCCATCTGCACACTTCATTACTTCAGCCAGATGATGGTTCGGCCCATGGATTCTCCAACAGGAGATCATAGTTGTGTTCATCGTCATTACTGATCGAAATCAAATGATGAAAAATCTCTTTTCTAACCCTCCTCCATTGGCTCGAACCCGGTACCTCCCAAACCAAATACTGCAGCTTTAACCACTGCGCCAATTGCTCGGTAAGAATTTTATATTGGGCCACGAAATTCAATGAAGCATTCGAAGAAGCTGAACAATGTTTGGCAGCAGTTACTATGCCAATACCTCCTACAATCAATAAATGACTCTGTCTAACTACCGACAGTTCAAATTTTGCCATTTGTACTTTGTTAGAACAACATAACCAAGAAAAAAATATTAAGGAGCCCTTGAGTTTCTTTTCAAAGAAACTTCAACAATCTAAAATATTCAGCGTTTGACAAAGAGATGTTTGCAATTTATATGAAGACATGGAAAAACATTTTTTTGTATTTACAGATAACAAACCGTTGATTACAGCCATTACACCTAAATCAGAGAGAAGTCCTCGTCAAACCAACAACGAGTACTTCCCTCAGTTTACTACAGATATTTGCCATATTCCTAGACCCAATACCGTTCAAGAATCGATGTTAATCGACTTGCTCAATCCCAAATGAACGACAAAGAATGGAAGATACATAAATCAAATGGAGGAAGGGTATAATTACGTGAGACATCGATTAACGAAACAAAAGACGAAATATGGTGCGAAACATCAATAAATAAAATTCGTCCTTACATCCCTCTGAAAAGAAGACGTGAGATTTTTGAATAACTTCATGGACTATCACATCCAGATATCGATAATTGAACCAAATCTTGTATCAATCGTCAGAGGTCAAAAATTGTAAGGCATACCAAATCTCTTTTAGGTTCATTTGATATTCCACTGGCTTGAAGACCACTACCTCGATGTTAAGGTTATCACTACCTTTTTACAGTTATCGAACATTTTACCCGATGTCTGAGGTATGAAAGATTGTACAGTGATAACGGTAGGAAACTTTTGTGTATCATAGTTTGAGTCACGATTTGGTTCCCCTGTAACCATATAGGGTATGATCATGGAGTACAATTTGGGTTGAGGTTCGATGGATTATCAAAACTGTATAGAGTTCTCACCAAATACATAGAACCAGCTATCACCCACAAAGTAACGGGATGATTGAAAATCCACCTCGCCCTCTTGAATATTCACTGAGAGCAAAATGTTAGATATACTTCAAACTGGGTTGACGAATTGCCATCTGTAGTCACACTTGTTTTATGGATAACCTTCTCAATCCAATAAGAGATTTAAAAGCTGCGCCACCTCAAACAGCTCAAAATTTAAACGCATAATCCTCACAATTTATCAAACTGAAAATTTGTATTTGTAAGAATTGATAAACGGAGCTAGTTAGGAAAATACATATAGAAGGCCATTTACATATGAAGTACGCAGATTAAGAAAAGCATTCACCATCAATTACAATGGAACGACGAAAGTAATTTTTTCTTTTTTAGACCGGTCAAAGCCAGCATATATCAATAATTCCATTTCCAGTGAAAAAGCCGAAACACATCGTGAACAAATATAGAAGTACAAATGAATTGTTAATTTTTAATTTTTATAGTAGGAGCAGGACCTCTTTTCATACTATTGGTTTTTAAGGTGCTCGTTACTGAACAACTGTTGTTGATATATTTAGCAACCACAGTTCTTTGCGATTATTTATTTCCGACTGTCATAAACAAAGTTTTGATGAATTTTCAGATATTCAAGGTTTAATTTTTTCTCTTTTTCCAGTTAGTTTCGATCATTATAAAAATATTCTTAAAAGTTACTAATGTATTTGAAAAGAAAATCACACTCCAAAAGCAATTTCCACTGGTTTTTCTTTAGAACTTCATAGTTTTAGAGCTTTTCATAGTTTTTTGATGTTAGATGATGCTGCGTACACACGATAATTTTGAACGAGCTTGGAAGATGGCTTTAATCGAACAAAAAAAAAAGATCAAAGCAAGAAGCTAAAAAATGGCGTAGTTATATATATATATATATATATATATATATATATATATATATATATATATATATATATATATATATATATAAACAGACCACTCGAAATCAACAAGTAGTCGTGCATAAATTCACATCGCGATGATTCATTCCGCATAGAGCCAAAAAAACTGATTGAATTCAAGATTGTTTTTATTATCCTAGTCTGATATCTTAATTCAATTTCAGAAAAACTTAAAAACACAAAATATCCGGCTCTTCTTATATAGAATATATCACCATAATGATGAACGTCACCACCAAGATACGCTATGGATACAGAGAATAAAAAAAACAACGGAAAAACAATCTTATTTACAGTCAGACACACATAACATTAGCAACAATAGAAAAATTATGCTAGTATTTTGAGAAAGTTAAATTTATATTTTCTTAATCTTAAACGTTGTAGTTTTGGAGAAAAACGATATAAATATAGTATAGATATAAGAACGAGGAAAGGAACTTTTTTGGCGCCATCACAAAAATAGAAAATTTATATATTTTGTCTGTGAAACGAAATAGAAGAAGCGAAGCAGTACCAGTCAGAATAGGGATTGAGGAATAAGAAATAACTAAATCTAGATGGTACTTGGTTACTACATTACTGTACTTTGAGCTTAAGGAACTTCTTTTTATTTTATTTATTTCAACTAAACATAATATTGCTCTGAACAAACAATTCACTGAACTATAATTTTATTATGATTTTTTTTTTTTTGTTTTTTTTTTTATTGCGATTTTTGATAGAAAATATCGAAACAGATTTGTCGCGTCGAAACAAATTTTGCAAGGAAATTGATGAATTTTTTTTTATCCTGTTTTATCATTTAATTTTTGCCAATTTTGATGGAAAAACTAAAATAAAAATTTATTGTAAATTGAATTTTGATTTATGGATTTGGATATATAAAAAGTAGATGAAGCGCTTGGTTGTTTGTTGCGGGTGAACATTTTATGCGTTTTTTTGGTCGTTATATAGTTGTTTGATTAGTTTTTGATTATTATGTCTACGATTTCTGAAAAGGTTAAGCATACTATTTGTCATATCACTTTTATGTGAATACAACAAGTTTTTTGCTAGCATCGGAAATATACAAAAATGTACCGTTGAGATTTTAGAAAGGTAAAGGAACTGAGTGGCCCTTTTGGTTTGATATAAAAATTGCTGTTTGTACCATTAACGCTGTCTCCATTGACAATGATTCCACCAAAAAATAAGTTTACAGCTTCATGCTGTGCTAAAATGTGATCGCTGCTATCGAATGGTAAAAAAAATCCCCTGCATTATACACGACGTACAAAAATTTACGATAATGACTCAGTTTGATGTCACCAACTACAATACGATTTATCCGCCTCTATAGATATTTTCCAAGTCGAATTGTAATCAAAAAATACAGAACGATCTCCCGAGATTAGCGGAATTTCAAGTAAATGCGAAAACTTAAGACAATGTAGGCCAACAATACTACGCCATTAGGAGGGGAGCAATCATTCAATTCCAATTTCCAACACTACAGCGGTTCTACTTCTCACTGAGACCAACATTTTGGACTCCGGTGATTCTTCGGCCATCGATATTAAGGGTTACTCCTTAATCCATCGGCTTATTCACCATAGGGGGCTGGCCATGTATATCCGCAACGATATACCTTTTTCCATTCCCAGTTTTTTAGGCCAAAGCACGAATAATGAGTTCAACTTCATTTGGGTTGAAATTCATGTCTCCAAACACCTTCTCTTTCTATGTGGTCTCTATCGAAGCCCAAATATCGCAAACAGCGCTGCTCATTTTGGGTTTGATACTCTGTCAGACTCCATTGAGCGCATCCTTCAGAAATCACCAAATGCTGAAATCGCTGTGGCAGGTGATTTCAATGTCCACAATGACACGTGGCTTCCTTATTATAAGTCCGTAACACCGGCTGGTGAGGCGGCTGAAATGTTTGCAGCTCTAAACCAACTCACACAACTTGTAGATCAGGCTACGAGGATACCAGATCGGGTCAACGATACGGGTCACTTACTGGATCTGTTTTTAACTTCTCATGCGGAGAAATACAGTATCTCCGTCAGTTCTCCTTTGGGAAACTTGGACCATCGGCTTATTACAGCGGAATTTCCAATGTCATGGTTATGCCAAATGAATGTTGCGCCTAAACGTCGATTGTGGCACTATTAAAATACGAACTGAGAAGGAATGAACAAGTTCTTTCAAGAGTTCGAATGGTACTCTTGTTTTGCCTTCGGTAATATTGACAATGCAGCCATTGTGGTTTTGACTGTCATTCTCACGGGAATGGAACAGTTCATTCCTTCCAGTCTCTCTAAGCCAAATAAAAAAAAATCAGGCAATCCTTGGTATAATCATGACTGTAGAACAACAACCGCCAATAAAGAAGCCTCTCACCGCAAATATGTTAAGAACCCGTCAAATGAAAATTTAGGTATATTTAAGGCGGCTCAAATCTGGCAACTCAAACAGTGTCCCAAGCTAAATGAAATTACCAAAAAATAGTTCAAGAAGAGTTGCGGCAGGTCTTTAACCAGGGCAATAGCAATCGGACCTTTTGGTCCTTTGCCCGCAAAGTAGAGGAAAACTTCTTGAACAGTAGGAAATCATCAATACCACTTCTGAAAGATGGGGATTATATCTTTTCTACAGCTCAAGAAAAATCCAATCTCTTCGCCCGAAAATTTGCAGCAAACTCTAATTTACCTGATTCTAACTTAATACCCCCGATTATCTCTCTATAGCCAGTTCATCGATGCGCCGCATTATATTTAGATCTAGAGTTGTCGCTAAAGTCCTTGCAAGCATGAACACCAACAAGTCAGCCTGTCCGGATTGTATTCCCCCAATTGTCCTCAAATATTGCTGTAAATCCTTGTCTAAGCCACTATCATATCTGTTTCACCGATCTATGTCTTCTGGCATTTTCCCTTCCATCTGGAAGACTGCTAACATATATCCTGTGCCAAAAAAGGGCAGTAAATCGGACCCTTCAAATTATCGCCCAATCGCTATCGTCTTGGTGCTTTCTAAAGTACTTGAGACCATAATCAACTTCCAGCTGATGAAATATTTGGAAGCTAATCATCCAATTTCTGATCGTCAGTATGGATTTCGCGGAGGGCGTTCAGCAGGTGATTTAATTAATGTTGTTACTGAACAATGGAATAGAAGCATTCATCAATCTGGTGAATCTCAAGTCATTGCTCTCGAGTTCTCAAAAGCATTTGATCGTGTGTGGCACAAAGGTTTGCTGTGTAAATTGAGGGCAGTTGGCCTTCACGGTTCGTTAATTTTATGGATTGAGAATTTTCTTTTTTGTCGCAAAATCCAAGTGGTGGTGGATGGTGTGACTTCCGATCAACATCTTATAAACGCTGGTGTTCCTCAGGGATCCGTCCTTTCTCCAACCCTTTTTCTAATTTTCATCAATGATCTTCCATCAGCAACTCTCAATCCATTATACTCCTATGCTGATGACAGCTCACTTTCCACCTATTACAGTTTACCTTCTTCTTCATCGCGAAACAATGTTCTCGCAGAAAGAATGTCTATGAATGACCGCCATACGCGAGATCTCAATTTAATTCTTAAATGGGGTGAAGCCAACAGAGTTGAATTTAATCCCAACAAATTTCAAACCTGTGTTTTTTCTGGCCGAACTGATGGTTATTCACCGTCTTTTCTGAATGGTGAATCCAGCTTGGCTACGTCTGACACATTTGAGATAATCGGTTTAACTATTTCAAAGAGAATATCTTGGGCTGAACAAATAAACAAAGCAGCGACTGGTGCAGCCAAATGTCTTGGATTTCTACGATGATGTAAGTTTTACTTTAATCCATCCGAAATACTTACAATATATAAGACCTACATAAGACCCAGGTTGGAGTATAATTCTCATATTTAGGCTGGAGCACCGAAAACTCATTTAACTGCACTCGATCGGGTCCAAAACCGATCATCTCGAATGATTGAAGACGTAAAATTATTATCTGATCTTGATTCTCTTTCCCATAGGCGTAATGTGGGCACAGTTGGGCGTGTAAATTACACAATGTAATTTACTGGGTTTTTTACATGTAAAATGTATGTAAAATGTAAACGATTATTTTATACATACTGTAAAATATAAATCAACTTTTTCATTACAATTATCGCCATCTGTTACCAAATCTCTTAATTAAAGAAAAATTGACTATATACTACAGTGTAGTGTATTTGTGTTTATTTATTGTGATATTTGTACATATGTAAAAATGTAACATAAAGTGCAACTTTCCTATGATAAGAAATATTTTGACAATGAAATCTTGACACCTGCTATCAATAAATGTAATTTGATGAACGCTTCGTTTTTCGTGAGAGGAGTTAGCATATGGAATTCCTTGAATGGTAACTGCTGGTTTTCAAAAAGAATATTTTTCCCAAATTTAATTATTAATGTATTCATCAATTTATCTAGTATTAATTCTATGGTACGGTTAGTATAATGGTATTGCTGCAAACTTAGGTTATGAAAAATTATTAATTGTAATTAGAGTAAGAAAAATTAAATTGAATTAATAAAATTCATTACAGTTCCACGCTTAAATTCGATAATCATATTCGCTACCTCTTTACTACACTGGACATCAAAGGCATAATGCATAGGCATTTTATCGAATGGATAGAATAGGGCTAGTAATTTCAGGCATACATTTATTTGATGAGGGTGAGACGGGTAGTGATAATTTGGTTGATTTTGTCCTGTTTGAAATTAATAAAGATTTAAATTTAAAAGCCAGTCAAACGAGTATAGATTCACTTCATTCTTTTCACTGCAGAGAATTATTTTATTTATGATTAAACGTCAAATTGCAATTAGTTTTCCGCTACATATCGAAAGAAATATGCACTCTTAAAAATATTTTATTTTAGTTTATTCAAATGTAGCTAGATGGCACTATGTCACTAGTTGTTTATTTTGTCAAATATAAGAACTAGTTTAAGGCGTAAACAGATGGCATTGTAGAAGGATAGGTGATTTTTATAGTCTCAATGTAGATAACTAAAAGTTGAAAATAATTATGATTAACCATTTAAATAAAATGTTTAATTGGATTTTCTAATGCAAGTTATTCTTATAAACAAATGTTTGTATCATTTATTCAATATTTTAAATTATTTCTGGACGGATTCTCGTTTTTTAAATATAATTTACATATTTTTGTAAAATACACATTTTTTTTGTAATTTACGTTATTTACATGTAAAATGGAGAAAACGTTTTTTACATGTAAAACGCCCAACCCTGGTTTTGACGATATTCTTTTTTAAAAAATTATTTAAAAACGTCGATCGGTAAAGGGAAAACCTCCTATATTTTAATATAGGATCATATACAGGTGTTTGGAGGGAGGACATCATAAAAAATATGTTATTGTTTGACAAATGAAATATGAGAAAAAAATATTTAGATTCTTTATGAGTTTAGGACCGCCTTATTACTGTCGATTTATTTTATTTTTTACGTTTTTCCTACAAATAAATTTCTTTTTATGCAATTCATGTAAGTTAGAAAGAAGCAAAGAGATAATGGCAAAATTCTGTGTACCTTGTTGTTAAGAAGTACATTAATAATTTTCATAAAATATTTTAGTTTTTCTTTGGTAATTTTTTGCCCATACAAAATCGTCATCTATAGTTGTCTATGTTTATAGTATGAAAAATATTTCTTTCACAAGATTTTATTAATTTCATCTCACTGAAGCTCGATTCATAATGTTAGACGAAAATCCAAAATGTTTGCATCCAACTTTTTACCCAATAAAATAATTTAAACGGATGAAAATATACGCCCACAATAATCCCATTGAGTTGAAATAATTTTAACTTTGGGCAAAACATCCAACATCCAACGACCAACTTAACAAAAAAATAACTAAAATTTATAGCAAAACTATTGCCAAATATTTTATTTGTTGCTTATATATGACAGACAATTTCATTTTTTATTGTTGACAACCATTTTTCTTTGTGCGCGAAAACGATTGTGTTGTGTTTTGTTTTTTAAATTATGTGATTTTACTAGTATATAGAGGACAGCCATTTATTTTTTTTTATTGTTGGACAAAATTTGTCTTTAACGTAAATGAATTGTGTTTTTTAATTGTTATATATTGTAAAATATTGTGATAAATTTTAAATTATTTATATAGAACAGCCATTTTAATTTTTTTATTGTTGTATATTTTTTTTGGTTTAACGTAAACAAATGTGTTCAAATACATAAATTGTGTTAAACGGTGAATTTTGTGGTTATTTAAAATCGAAAATTAGCGCGGTATTAATATAAACACAAGATATTTTAACAACACAACAATAAAACTAACAAAATATTTTAATAATCACAAAAAACAATCAACACAATCTATGACACTCCATTCACTGTAAAATCCAAACGAATATGAATGTTAAAAAAATGACACATAAAATAGATCAATATTATTTGAGCAATAGTTGGATGCAAACATTTTGGATTTTCGTCTAACATTATGAATCGAGCTTGAGGGAATTCACTGCAAACATGATATTCGCAATATGATTTAGTGTTGCATACTGTATAATACATGAAACAAACGAGTTTACATACTACGTCTACAAATACACACGAATACATACGAGAATTAATATAATCAATACGACGCTCTTTTTAATGCGCATATTTAATAGTTCCATTGTGTTGCTTTCATACGATTTTCAGTTTGTTTCAATATGATAAAATATGATGCCGATTTTTTCTCGGAATAACGTTACACGTATTCAAGTCAAACACGTTCATTTGTGTTTTAACATTTGTGAAGGTTAGACGTGTTTTTTTTTTCTAAAATTAAATAACCAACCAGCATCTGTTACTGTAATAGTAACAGTATAATTAAAAGTGAATTTTATAAGTTATTTATACATGTGTGTACATATGTACAATCGTACATATAAGTGAATATAGTGGCAAGACAGCAAGTCAGTTTTTAAACATTTAATTGGGACGAATCAAATGGTAATACTATTTGGGATATTTAAACGGTAATTGTTCGCCACTCTATTTAAAAGTATGTATATTTTATAGTATATTACAGCGTATTTTACTAGTTTAGTAAATTTAAGTATTTTGTATATAATTTACTACTTAATATCCCGCATAAAACTATACATCTTTGTCTTGGAATCCTGTTAGTTAAACATAAAAAAACTCGTTTTATCATCTAGATTAGCCGCTTGTCACTAGTAGAAACTATGACCATAATGTTCTCTACTCATTTGTGTTTAAAATACAATTTATCTCTTATTTATTCTTTAATGTGTGTCTGTGCTATTCTTTTCTTTTCTATACACGTGTTTGCTCAAGTTTTGCTTATGATAATACTTCATAGATGTCCCTAGGTTTTACTGGAGATATATCGTAACACTATACTCTGCATCTAAGCTTGTTGGAAAAGTAATACCATACAAATTGACCTTTTCAAATCCTCTGTTATTTGCTCATGCGCCAATTCGAGCCTTCATTTTACCACTGGACAGACGTATCTTCTTTGGCGCAAAATTATATACGTTTTTAAACTCTTCCTCCATGTTGTCATACTCATGGTCACTTTTCCAAACAGCAAGTCCGCTGGCAGCCTCAAAATATTTCCCATGACACTGGTTTTTCTCGGCAGTCTTTGCGATGTATTCGTCCAATGCGGCATTTAATCACTTCACCATCTGATTGTAGATGTATAGGTGTTGTTCGTATTCTAATTATGCCTATAGCATTTGACACATCTTCTAAAATACAACTGACGCTAAATTCCGACGCTGATCCAAATGAATCTCCATCGGTACCCCGTATCGTCTATTTTTAACCACGTCATTCATGCTAGTTGTTGTCTTTTGATTTGGTATTGGATATACTTTTGTCCACTTGCTGAAGTAATACATTACATATAATAGCAATTCTTTCCAATGACTAACTTTTTATTGATTCCTAGATGTCGGCCATTAGTACTTCCAAGAGGTTACCTTAATATCTCTGCAATTCGATCTTTAGGTACCACTATAAACAGTAGCGTAGATTGGTCATCTGATATCTGCTAAACTCGCTTTAGACGTACATCCTTGATCCGCAAACTATCCCACTGGTCTATTGAACCTAGTTAAGACCGAACTGCTACTCCTGAAAATTTTGGGGCTTTCAGTGGTGAAGAATGTTCTGGGAAGAGTGGTCAGTTCGAGTTTTTACCTTTTTCATGCAAATGGATGGAAGCTGGATGGCATTTGGCTAGAAATATTTGAAATTATTTGTTAGGCTTAAGAGTGTGGAGGGAAGTGATAGACGCGGGTGCATGCATTTGGTAATGCTAGTATTGCCTTTTTCGGGAGGATTTTGATTGGTGAGGTGATAGGTTGTCATGGTCAGTAATCTTTTATGGAGGATTTTTAAAGAATACGTCTCGGTTATGAAGATTTGATTTATTGTTTCTTTGATTCTATTTTGGTCTTGTGACTCCCTTTGGTTCTGTCGAAGGTTGTTTCTCGAGAGGATTTTAGTTTAGTGGTTTATTGGATTTAAGTGGTGGCATTTTTTGCACTGGTTTTTGGGTTTTTAAGCAGCTTTCGAAACAAGGCGTGTTTAGGTTTTGTAACTCAAAGTTTTTTGTTCCAATGTGGTTGTATTTGGGGGATAAAATGACGTAGTTTGGTTATTATATTATTATATTATTATATTATTATATTATTATATTATTATATTATTATATTATTATATTATTATATTATTATATTATTATATTATTATATTATTATATTATTATATTATTATATTATTATATTATTATATTATTATATTATTATATTATTATATTATTATATTATTATATTATTATATTATTATATTATTATATTGTTATATTATTATATTATTATATTATTATATTATTATATTATTATATTATTATATTATTATATTATTATATTATTATATTATTATATTATTATATTATTATATTGTTATATTATTATATTATTATATTATTATATTATTATATTATTATATTATTATATTATTATATTATTATATTATTATATTATTATATTATTATATTATTATATTATTATATTATTATATTATTATATTATTATATTATTATATTATTATATTATTATATTATTATATTATTATATTATTATATTATTATATTATTATATTATTATATTATTATATTATTATATTATTATATTATTATATTATTATATTATTATATTATTATATTATTATATTATTATATTATTATATTATTATATTATTATATTATTATATTATTATATTATTATATTATTATATTATTATATTATTATATTATTATATTATTATATTATTATATTATTATATTATTATATTATTATATTATTATATTATTATATTATTATATTATTATATTATTATATTATTATATTATTATATTATTATATTATTATATTATTATATTATTATATTATTATATTATTATATTATTATATTATTATATTATTATATTATTATATTATTATATTATTATATTATTATATTATTATATTATTATATTATTATATTATTATATTATTATATTATTATATTATTATATTATTATATTATTATATTATTATATTATTATATTATTATATTATTATATTATTATATTATTATATTATTATATTATTATATTATTATATTATTATATTATTATATTATTATATTATTATATTATTATATTATTATATTATTATATTATTATATTATTATATTATTATATTATTATATTATTATATTATTATATTATTATATTATTATATTATTATATTATTATATTATTATATTATTATATTATTATATTATTATATTATTATATTATTATATTATTATATTATTATATTATTATATTATTATATTATTATATTATTATATTATTATATTATTATATTATTATATTATTATATTATTATATTATTATATTATTATATTATTATATTATTATATTATTATATTATTATATTATTATATTATTATATTATTATATTATTATATTATTATATTATTATATTATTATATTATTATATTATTATATTATTATATTATTATATTATTATATTATTATATTATTATATTATTATATTATTATATTATTATATTATTATATTATTATATTATTATATTATTATATTATTATATTATTATATTATTATATTATTATATTATTATATTATTATATTATTATATTATTATATTATTATATTATTATATTATTATATTATTATATTATTATATTATTATATTATTATATTATTATATTATTATATTATTATATTATTATATTATTATATTATTATATTATTATATTATTATATTATTATAGTCATATTAGAATTGAAAATTGTACACTTAATAAATTTTGGCAACATCAGGAAGATTTGTTGTAGCTTTCAAAATTTATTATTATAGCTTACGGCTTGTAAAAATTAGTGCATTAAAATTTTTACGCTTTATTATGTTTTTATTACAGACTGGCAATAAATTTGTACAAATTTCAAAATGGAGAGTAAACCAAATGGTGCTGAACCGACTTTTGTAAATAGTAGTGAAAAAATACTAAAATGTACAAAAGGTGATGAAGCAACCACTGCCGAATCATCTAATGAAGAATTAAAAGTCCTAATTTGCGAAAATTTTGGCTTGCCAGAAACAGCTTATTTACTCCTTAGAGGTAAATATAAGAAAGCTGTCACGGCCTCTAATGTGATTTTAATTTGATTTTGTTTATTATTTCTTACAAAGCTTGTGGTGTTGATATGGATAATCTTGCTTTACTGACGGAGAAGGATCTTGTAGACATTTTCCCAACTAATCAAATTGGTACAAGGGCCAAGTTCAGATATCATCTTAATGTTTGGAAAGAAAGACGAGTATTTTTATTTTAATCCATTATAAATATTTTAATTACTAGGCAATTATTAATTACTAGGCAAGTATGTTATCCACCATCGCCACTACAAAAGAATGGGTTCAGCGACACTACTCTTCTTCATCGCAATTATCTGCGCAGGATTCGGTTTTATCACCTAGCACTTCTTCGGTGGCTGCTATTACTTTGAACAAATCAAAATTCAAAGAGTTGCTAGCAAAATCTGAACGAGGAAAAGAAATTGTAAAATATTATCAAGAACATGATTCATTAAACGAAACTCACAGGAAAGCATTGACCACCATTATTGTGGACCACTATTCATTGCAAAATGTTGCAATGGGAATGAACGATATTTTGCTAATCACAAAAATTATTAAAGACATTTTTCCATTAGAATGTAGTGTAAGTCAATGTTTATTGTAATGCTACCGGTATGTGCCTAACTTGCTTTATCTATAACAGGATTATTACTTCATGAAAAGAGGTCGTGGGAAGAATCCTGTCGGTAAACTATACGACAAAGCAGTAAACGCTCGCGTTAAAATAAGAAAAATAGAAAAATCGCTAAGTGCAGACGTTTCCCAGACCGGTTAGTCAATAAAATTGATCGATTGGAGAATTAAAATGGAGAATTATAATCAAACTTCATTATTCATTAAATCTTTTAAGGTTTGGATACTAAAAGCAAAGCCAATAATTTGAATATCAAAACAAAAGCAACAGACGATGAAGCGGCCACCATAATTTGGCTTAGCCGTAGCAACGGACCTTGGTCCGAAGTTGAAGTTAAATGGACGCAAGTGGTAAATATTAGAAAAAATGATATCTTAACGGAGGGTGACAACGTCTTAACCAAATGGCCACTTTTTAAACACAGTCTTGGGCATACTTTGGTAATACATTTTCAATATAATTACTAACACAACTACTAAAAGTTTATAAAACGGTTAACAGGTTGAAATTGATTACAACATTAATTTCCCAAAAAACACATCGGAGTTGTACACAAAATGGCCAATGTTTAAAAAAGACGTTATCCCATATTTTGAGCAGAATATTAAGGATAAGTCATCACGCAACTTACTCAATGCATTAAAAACAGAGATAGATAATAGTGAGTTGAATTCCAATATCTCTAAACAAATTATTCTAGATTTAAAATTTTTCATAAATTTATGTTTTTCAGACACTCAAGACTGCATAATATTTATGTTATTGCATTCGATTTTTCAATCGCCAATTGTGTCAACACCATCAGAAAGCAAAATAAGCAAGTGGAAGCCAAGCATCATAGACTGTCAGGAGTCAACACTTCTTCACTGCACAAGTATAGGCGAGTACAGAGAAAAGGTGGAGAAATTGAAAAATAAATTTGTTGCTAAAGGTTTGACATTTCAACCCATAATTATTGCGGTAGGAACAAACTTGTCCGATTTGGAATGTTTTTTTACATATTACGATGGAATATTGTATAAGTTTCCTAGTTTTTTGAAATGTTTGGATATTACTTTTAAATTGTTTCAAGTCATGAACTTTAATTATCCAATCGAAGGGAAAAATGTGTTTTGCTTTATTGAAAATTATTTTTATAATTTTAAAACGGCCCAAAATAGCAATGTAATTGCGTTTATAAATTTTTTGGTCAACAAACTTAATAAAACGTAATATTTGAAGTAAACAAAAATCTTTTAGTTACAAAATTTCTTAGGTTCTGAAACCATTCATCTAAAATCGGAAATGTTACTCTGGAAAAAATCTATTAATGGACTCATTTCTCCAAGCCGCAGGTTGTTGTAAATTATACATTTAATTATTTTTCAATATAATAATATAATAATATAATAATATAATAATATAATAATATAATAATATAATAATATAATAATATAATAATATAATAATATAATAATATAATAATATAATAATATAATAATATAATAATATAATAATATAATAATATAATAATATAATAATATAATAATATAATAATATAATAATATAATAATATAATAATATAATAATATAATAATATAATAATATAATAATATAATAATATAATAATATAATAATATAATAATATAATAATATAATAATATAATAATATAATAATATAATAATATAATAATATAATAATATAATAATATAATAATATAATAATATAATAATATAATAATATAATAATATAATAATATAATAATATAATAATATAATAATATAATAATATAATAATATAATAATATAATAATATAATAATATAATAATATAATAATATAATAATATAATAATATAATAATATAATAATATAATAATATAATAATATAATAATATAATAATATAATAATATAATAATATAATAATATAATAATATAATAATATAATAATATAATAATATAATAATATAATAATATAATAATATAATAATATAATAATATAATAATATAATAATATAATAATATAATAATATAATAATATAATAATATAATAATATAATAATATAATAATATAATAATATAATAATATAATAATATAATAATATAATAATATAATAATATAATAATATAATAATATAATAATATAATAATATAATAATATAATAATATAATAATATAATAATATAATAATATAATAATATAATAATATAATAATATAATAATATAATAATATAATAATATAATAATATAATAATATAATAATATAATAATATAATAATATAATAATATAATAATATAATAATATAATAATATAATAATATAATAATATAATAATATAATAATATAATAATATAATAATATAATAATATAATAATATAATAATATAATAATATAATAATATAATAATATAATAATATAATAATATAATAATATAATAATATCTGAAATGCATTTCTTGCAAATATCACAACCTACAACCACATCATTAACATCTCGATTCAAACCTGGCCAATAATAATATTATTGTATTACTTCCAGCGTTTTCCTAAAACTTCAATGCGCAGCGTAAGGTGACAGTGCGGGAGTTCAATAATCTAGTTAACATGAGGCCGTAGAATATACAACTTCCAACTTGGTACATCTGATAAGGTTTGATTTTTTGATACATAAGATGACTTATAATATATTATTCGGAATCATTGTCAAACATGTCAACATCTATGTCAGCAATCAAATCACTAATTACCCCGTCTTGCTCGTTTAGTTTTCTAGTTGATATCTTGTGGCATTAAACATCAATTGGCAACTCTTCCGAAATGGATCAATTTTTTCCAGAAGCCACATTTATTTAATCTTGTGTGGTCTATCATATAGCTTTTTTGAAAAGAAGGCAATTGGTCTGTCCTTACCATAATCAAATTTTTTGTAAAGTACTCCTCGCCTACTCCCATTTTAGAAGCAACACATTCGATGTAGAAATGCTTCCTAAAATCGGTATTGCTCAACACGGCTGCAGTGGACAAAACAGTTTTAAGTATTTCAGCATCTGCTTTCCATTTTTTTGTTGGTTCTTTTTTAAGAAACGAATAATTGGTTCTACTACTTTGGCGTAGTGTGTAATAAATCGGCGATACCAGCCTGTAACACCGAGGAATGGTCCAACTTGTTTAGTCGTTTTAGGCCGATTAAAGTTAGTAATTGCTGACACCTTTTCTTCATCAACCTTCTGAATACCATCTGTAGTAATATAACCTAACTCTTTTAGAAGGAACTTCTAAAAGAGTTAGGTTATATTACTACAGATGGTATTCAGAAGGAATGGACAATACCCACTTCCAATGCTTTTTGATAGAATTTTTGCCGCTTTTCCCAAGATGAAATGTGGAGGACTAGATGGGCCGTATAAATTGTACCCTTGATGGTGGAAAACTGCTCATTAATTGTTTCTGACACTTGGCCTTGAACTTAGCGCAGATAGTATATTTGTAAAGTATTTGGTAATTTAGAATTCAGTACTCATGTTGATTTACTGCTAGAAGAAACGATCGTCCCGCGTACTTATTCTCCAAATAAATCTTTCGAAAATCAAGTAGGCAGATCGTGATTTTAAATTAAACATCACAGGATGTTTGGTAAAATAAGACGACATACTGTTGAGTGCTTGATTTGTTGGCTTCTTTTTATGCTGGAGAGCCGTTTTATGTTTGGTATAATGTAGGATTTGTCTGTAGCGACAGATGACTTTTGTGGTACCGATTAGTTTGAACTCGGCATGTGCTGCACTATTGGGGACAAAACGAAATATATAACTTAGTAATCTTTAAAACTTCCGAAGCGACCAAGATTTAGGTGGCATTTGATTGAACCACTCATTACAAAGTGAGCGGATCGAAGTGAAAATAAATATGTTATTTGATGTTTCTTCTACATGCCCATAATTTAGTTTTGGAGTGGCCATGTCTCGATGGGTTTTAGCAACCAACTAGGAGCATGTCATCAAAGAGAGTGCGACTGAAATTCTTTGGGAGATAGACCACGTGAAACGCACTTCACTGGGTTTTATGCCAAATAAACATGTCTTCAGTTGTCCAAGAGATGTTTTTGATAACATTTTTGCAGTTCTGTTACCTCCGAACGTACTCCATCGTCTTGGATTACTTGCTAGCCCGTAAAGTACTATGTGGGAATAAATGATCATAATTTTGCAAATTCTGGATCTCGAATAAATCCGCGTTCCTAACACATGAATCACCTAAGGTAATTCCTGATTTTTTGAACGGAAGTCTTACTTGAATAAAAACGTAAGTGAGATCATAATCCAAATTAAACCACCAACGATCGGATTTATTGCAACGGTTGGTAACTCTTCAGAACATTGTTATATATAATCAAATGTTTTTAAAATTGCTGTCTTAGTTTGAACCAACCCCGTAATATATGTCACTCTGAACCATGGATCTTCGAAATCATTTAAAAACGATATTGACATGTTAACAGTTGATCAAATAAAAACAAAAAAAAACTTACTGCACTTTTCGATTGAATTACATTGGTATTAATTACCTAACCTCAATCAGTTGGCGCCACAAACAATGATTGCAAAACCATAATCGTGATAACATACATAAATACAGATTATTAGCTTATCACGTTGTCAACGTTTCATCATCAATTAATCAGCATGAATAAATATGAAAAAAACCGACATATTACATATTAAATGTAGTTCATTTGCATAACACATAAAAAACTAAAAAAAAAATTAAAAAAATTTCACAGTAATAAACGTGCGATCATAATATACTCGCACCATCTCAGCCATATACAAATAAATTTTTATTTTTAATTAACAGAATTCCGAATAAGATACCGATTTACCGATTAAGTAATTTATTAAGAAAATTTACAGAGTTACATTATTGTAAATTAGCTAACATTAATTTGTATGTGTATATAAAATGCGTCCCGTTAGTATTACACTTTTTAGTATATGTGCATTTGCCGGTATCGTTTTATGTGGTTAATATAAGGCCTATATCAGAAATGTACTTACGCTGATTACACATAAGAATTACGTTAGTTCAGTGTTGAAGTTTTATTGATGACAAAAGATCTTGTCTTCACTTTAAATCAGCGATGGCTGTTTACAAGTAAACACACATTGTTTACAATTTGATCATAAACAAGTGGAAACAATTGATATTTGGTAAACAAATGGAAACAATGTAAACAATTGGGAACAATGTTAACAATTCAATAAAAAAAAGGATAATCATAAGAAAGAGTATAAGAAAGAGGAAACATTTAATTGTCTATGTACATATAGTTAATATATCATATTATATATTATAATTATGTAAGTATGTAATAGTACATATAAATTGGCTCTCTCTCTAGTCACATTATAAATTTTCCTTTTGCGGTCGTAGAATCGGATCATTTAAAAAAATTGATTCACCAAAAAAAGAGTCTTTATGTAATACCTGCCTCCAGGCAAATAATAATATACTATCGTCAAATAAAATGCATTCGATGATATACTTTTAAAAGAGGAAGAAAACATCGCAGTTGGCTTTTTCATGTTCTTTATGTCTTTTGATAAATTCTCTTGATGTCTGATTTAAGTGTTTTGGCAATCTGAGCATTCAATTTGGTAGATTCCGGAGCGCGATGCGATGGTATATGATTTTTAAAGTAATTTAAATCTTTTTTTGACGGATGCTGAATTCATCATTGAGAGTTTATCTTTACAGTGAATTTTAGAATTTGACCAACTTAAAGCAAAAAAATATTTTTTTTAGTATGTTGCTTAATAAAAAAATAGACGATGTGATTGTCTTTTGGAATATGCAGCAGATAAATAATGAATATCTTAATAAGTTAAATACTGCTTTAAAATATGTCAACATTTCAAAAACTAATTTTTATGCAAACAATTTAGCAAAGGGGTTATTAGCCTTTGGAAATTTATGAATTTGCTTGGCAAATCTTTTAGCAATATGGATTAAGGATCTCAATCAAAAAAAGATCCCTGTTGACACAGCCACAATTAAAGAAAATGCCATTCGTATTTATAATAAAATTTTGCACCAAGAACCATCAACTTCGTCATCTGCACAACAGGGAAAAAATGAATTTTCGGCCAGCGGAGGATGGTTTTCTAAATTCCTAAACAGACATGGATTTCATAATTTGAAAACCAAAGGAGAAATTGCGTCTGCTGACGTAAAAGCTGCAGAAGATTATCTTCCAAAACTATGGCAAAAATTATAGAAGGTGAGTGGTTACACACCCGACCAAGTATTCAACACAGATGAAACCGGGCTTTTCTGGAAACGACTGCCAACCCGGACGTACGTATCTAAAACTCAAAAATCTATAGGTGGTTTTAAAGTTGAAAAGGGACCTGTAACATTTTTACTATGCAGTAATGCTTTCGGAGATCGAATGCTTAAACCTCTGCTCGTAAACATAAACTTCAGGCCAATAGCACTAAAAGGCAAGGATTTAATGAAATTATACCTGTTCATTGGGTTGCAAATAAAAAAGTGTGGGTAACTTCAGTTGTATTCCAAAATTGGTAGAAATGTTTTGTACCAGAGGTGAAGCGATATCTGCATGAAAAGAAACAGACCTTCAAGGTCCTATTAATTATTAATAATGCGCCTGGTCATCTAGTACTAAACCATCCCAACGTAAAGGTAATTTTTCTCCCACCGAATACCACATCAATCATATAACCACTGGACCAAGGAATTATATCGACATTCAAGTTATACTACTGGAAAAAAACTTTTCCTGGAAAAAATGGAGAATGACGATGAATTGGAATTCAGTAATGCTTGAAAACAATTTTCTGTTATGGATTGTATCACATACGCGACTTCAGCAATTTCACAGTTGAGAAGATCTACGTTAAACCCATGTTGGAAGCCATTATGGCCAGCTAGTGTTGTAACTGAAACAGCTTTACCGGATAATGTGAACAATTACGATGAAATAATCAGTTTGGCACGTTCTGTGGGTGGGGAAGGGTTCAAAGATATGACGCGTGAAGATCTAGAATATAGATGAGGAAGATTTATTGAAATTGCTTCCATAAATGTCGAATCATCAAACAGCAGTGATGAAGTAGCAGACGAACTACCACTTAGAGCAGAAACCATTAAAGATGGATTAAAACTTGCAGCACAGCTAGAGAACTATTTTCTCGCAAATGTTCCGAATAGCGAGCGAGCACGAAAATTTCAACATGAACTCTGTATGATGACAAGGAACTATATAAGGAATTATTGGGACTGGAAAGGTAATCAAATCAAAGAAGCATTACATAGTTTGTTGTGAAGTCAAACTCTAGCTCAATAGAACAACAAAAACATTCTATTAATTTTAAAAATGACGCCAATCAAGAATCTCTGCAAAACTTCCTAGTTCTTAAAGATGAATCAGCACAATCAAGTTCAATATATTTTGACAGTTCCTAAAAAAAAGCAAACGGTTGAATTTCACTGCCTATACTAATGAATTTTACAATTTTTGTTAGTGATAAGTTTTTATCTTTGGCACCAATCTACCCAATTTACATATGAGTATTGTTTTTTTTGCAGACGCCAGCGTACGATTTTCAAATTTTTTTCTGATGTTTTAGTAAAAATGGGTGGCTTATGGTCTGTGAGAAGTGTGAATTTTTTACTGTAGAGATATGGTATACATTTTTTCACTTCCCAAATTATGGCTAGTGCTTCTCTTTCATTTGTTGCGAACTTAGTTTCAGTCATGTTTAATATTCTGGACGCGAAAGCATTTGGTCTTTCAACCTTATCGTGCATTTGGAAAAAGACAGCACCTACTGTAAACCCGGATGTATCTGTGGTTAAGATTAAGGGTTTGGAGAAAACCGGATAGGCAAGAACTTGATTCGTCGATATAATTTTCTTAATGGTTTCGAAAGGTTTAGCTTAGTTATGCCTTTCGTTAGAAATTTGTCATTGGTTTGGTGATCTGGGAATAATTCTGAATGAACCGACGATAGTAAACCTGATAGCCCCAAAAACTGCTTGATTTGTTATTGGATGACTGGTAGTGGCCATTCCAGTATTTTTTCGATGTTTTCCGGGTAGTGGCCATTCCAGTATTTTTTCGATGTTTTCCGGGTTTGGTTTTACCCTGCGTGGGTAATTACATGCCCAAGAAAATCTGTATCTTTCTTTAAAAATTCGCATTTATCTAGCTGACTTTTTAAATTTAAGTACGACAGTCGTTTAAGTACTTCACAAAGGTTTGCTATATGATTTACTAGGTTATACCCAATAATAATAATATCATCAAGATGTACATTGCAAATTTTTCCGATTAATCCGTGGAGGACATTATTCATCGCTTGCTGAAAAGTTGCCGGACCATTTTTAAGTCCGTATAGCATTCGCGTAAATTCGAAATGCCATTTTTCCGTCGAAAAAGCAGTTTTCTGTTGAGATTTTTGATCCATCTTTTTCTTGAAGTTGCCAAGGAGTTTTTCGCACATTGGTCTGGTCTTGTTATCTTGGGAGAAAATGGGGCTTTGATTGCTCCTGATATTTATGTTGTGGATTTATTCATGTTAGCAGATTATTTCTGTTTGCGTTATTTGAAATGAGTTCATTGCTCGTGAATTAGCAAAGAAAGGCATACCTTCCATATTTCGTGGTTTAGCCGTTTGGGCATAACCGAAATAAAGTTTGAGTAAGCCCGATATATAAAGGCGGTAAGAGCTTCTTTTTCAATAAAGGCACAAATTTTACAAAAACTTAAAACTTCAATATAAAATTTGTTACCTATTTGATTCCGATATTGTGCTATCTAGGGGTGAGTAGAGGAGACAGAAGTGACAAAAGCGACTTTACATTCATGAACAACGTGAAGCAACCATGTGCGAGGTTAGTACACATTTGGTTGCCCGCTTGGGAACAGCTAAAAGAAGAAAAAGTACAAAATATGAAAAATAATGAGAATCTCCCTCTTGGTATGCTAGTATACCTTATCCAGCAGCCCTGGAAACTGGCTAGGATTCAATGGCCCAATTATTTATTAATCTGAAACCAAAATATTTTAGAAACAAATACTAATTACAAATAACAACACAAACCGCACACCAACACAAATATCGACCCTTGGCTAGTACACTGACATGAATCGGAAACTGGAACATCAGAACTCTTACAGAAACATCAAGGCTAGCACAAGTAGAGAAGGAAATGAAACGTTATAACATCGATTCTCGGCCTCAGTGAAGTCAGATGGAGAACAGTGGAGAAATAAACACGAAATTATATGATATTCTCTGGTCGAGACGACACACATATGAATAAGGGCGTGGGTATATTAACAACAAATAAAGCAAAGAAAGCATTGATGGAATGGCAACCAGTTAACAGCAGAATTATAGTGGCAAAAGGTTCCATTCAAAAATAAGAAACACTATTTTTTAACTATTTTTCAGTTACAAGCTACAATAGCAAGAATGCACAGAAATGACGTCAAAATCATACAAGGAGATTTTAATGCAAAAATTGGTACAGACTAACCACTATCATGGGAAGAAATGCATTGGACTCTATGCGAAATAACAATGGAGAAAGACTTGTCGAATTTTGAATCACAAATCAATTGTTCATAGCCGGAAGTAGGTTTTAACAGAAAAATATACACATGCACAACACCGGATGGCAGAACTAAAAATCAGATAGATCACGTAATGATCAATAAAAAATTCCTCACATCACTTCAAGATGTAAGAACAATGAGGGGCGCAGATGTACACAGTGATCATCGGTAATAGCACAATTCAAAATCAAGCCAGCAGCTGTGAAACATTCGAAGACAAATAGGAGGAAATTTAACACAAATAGATTGAGAGACACTGAAACAAGAAACACGTTCAACGAAACGCTCCAACTCAATCTCCAGTCTGAAGCCACCCGTATAGAAGAAAGATGGAATCAAGCAGAAGATGCCTACATCAAGACTGACACGGATGTACTCGGATACAGAGAATGCAATCGGAAACCTTTGATCAGTGATGATAAACGGCAAAAAGTTGAGGAACGCCGTCAATTTATGTTGCAAATGTGCCAACATAACACGGAAGAGGTGAAACGTAGATACGAGGAAACAGCGCATCAAGTAAAAAAATGGCAATAAATGATCGAAGAAAATATACAGAAAGCATTCTCAAAGCTGCTGAAGAGGCAGCGGCAATCCAAAATATGCGAGCACCTGTGTGTAAGAAAGGTCACTGGTAAAATTACAATCATACCACCTATAACTAAGGGACACTAATGGTCAAGTGCTAACAACAGATGAAGCGCAGTTAAAGAGATGGAAGGAATATTTCGAAGAAGACGTCGTCGCCGAAAATCTCAATTGACATCAATAACGAAACTAGCAACACCCATCCACCAACGGAACAGGAAGTTAAAGATGTCATTAGCAGACTGAAGAGCAATAAGGCCGCTGGAACAGACAATATAACCGCCGAAATATTCAAATGAGATTCTTCTACAACTGCAAGCATATTAACACCATTAATCCCGAAAGTCTGGAATTCTGGGAGAATTCCACTGAAATGGAAAAAAGGCTTGATAATTACGATACCCAAGAAAGGTGACCTAAGAGAATGTAGGAACTGGCGAGGTATCTCCCTCCTCAACACAACAATAATGGTACTCGCAATGATCATCCTTGACAGAATCTCACCTACGATCAATGCAAAATTAAGAAACGAACAAGCTGGATTTAGCCCAGGAAGAAGTTAAGGAACACCAATGCTGTTCCTAATCGTATTAGACAGTGTGATGTGGAAACTAGATAACATGCCCCCTGATGGCATTCAATGGGGTTAACTGGTAAACTCAATGATTTGGACTATGCAGACGACATATGCTTGCTTGCACACAAACATTCCGACATGCAGCAGAAAGTGCAACAACTATCGGATCTAGCTAACAAAGTTGGTCTCAAGATTAATATTAAGAAAACCAAGACGATGAGACTCAACACAAATATAACCACACCGATACACATCAACAATATACAAATTGAAGATGTAAACGAATTCGTATACCTTGGTTGCACAGTAACGAAAACAGGTGGAACAGAAGAAGACATATACAAACGTATAAATAAAGCCAGAAATACATTCAACATGTTACACAAAGTCTGGAATACTTCTGGCCTATCGCACAAGACCCAGATACGAGTGTTTAACTCATGTGTGAAATCGGTACTACTGTATGGGTGTGAGACATGGAAGCATACAGGAAAAATCATACAGAAGCTACAGGTATTCGTAAACAAATGCCTTCGACGAATACTTAAGTGCTTCTGGCCTAACACGATTAGTAACATCAATTTGCACAGAACAACATGTCAATCAGACATTGAGACCGAAATAAAGCGACGAAAATGGAGATGGATTGGACACACACTGAGAAAAGCATCAAGTGATATAACGAGGATGTCATTAGACTGGAACCCGCAAGGAAAAGAAAGGTTGGAAGGCCAGCAATGACATGGAAGAGCATGCTAGCAGAGGCAAAACACCTGGGAAAATCATGGACCGAAATTAAAGCAATAGCCCCAAATAGAATAAGATGGTTCAGAATAGTGGACCCCCTATGCTCCTAAAAATGGAGATACAGGAAAAAAAATTGTGCTGTCGTGTGCTGGTTCGGGTTGTTTTACTTGAGAAATATGGCAGAACCTCAAATCCTCCTCGCAATTTTTTAAACTTTCAGCAGGAGATGTCACAGAGAGAAACACTTTTCGATGGATTCACTTTTTATTTGCTTGATTTTGCAATTTAAATAATTTCACTTAACCGTTTTGGCTGCGCCAATTATTCTAACTAACTTCGAACTAACTAACTTAATCTACTTTTCTTCAAATCTAAAGTAAAAGATAAAGTTATAGACAACCAACGCAGCAGTTTCATATAACGAGACATATAATTTCTTGATCACGTTAAACATGCATGTGTTGATCGAATTGTGCTTGCATGTACTTTCTGTGGGAAAGTAATATGTCTAGCAACAACGTGTTGCTTATGCTGCAGTTTCTATGAGTACATTGTTCTTATAAGCATGTAACTATATACTGAAATAAAGATACAAATAATAATAATAATTTTTTGATCTCATCGAAAGCTCTTTTAAGATCAAATTTCAGACCTTCCATAGCATCGGAAATCAGTTGTTGGAAATTTTCTACACCTTTAAATCGGTCAGCTAAGCCCAAAATGCTAACTTGTACTTCTTCAATTGGCCATTTTACAGTTTCAAAAAAGGGTGGATGGTACTTTAGTCGTGCAATCATTACCAATATTGAAAGGAGTTTGGTTGCAAATTTTACATGATGGACTTCTCCAGTTGAACACACTGAATTTATATATGAATACATATATTGTATGTAAGTATATTTGAGTGTATCGGTAAATCGCATCGCATTACACAAATTAATTAAAAATCATTAATTAACATTAATTCTATTACATAAATAAAACTGATTTAACAAATTTCCATTAAATAAAACAATGTTAGTTATTTAAAATGCAAATATTGACAACACAAGAAATAATAATAAATAATACACATACATACTACAACAACAGAATAAAAAAATATCAAAGTACAATTCAAACATGAAATATTGTAAGATAAACTTAGCATAAAGACAAAAAATAAAATAAAACAAGTTTGTTAAAAAGTAAATAGAAGACAGAAACTAACACAAAATTTGTAATTAAAGATTCAGTAATTTTTTATTTAGTTTTGCCTTGGTACATGACATATAGATGCGGTTTTTATTATATCGTATACATACTCGTATAATGTAAAATTTATTAGGCAATGCGAACATAGTTTTTCCATTTTCCATCGAAAATAGTTTGGTAACATAATAGAAAAAATAAAAGAAGATTTTTGCTCCATTTTCCAATTCCAAGAATATATTTATCGTAGTTATGTTATAGTTGTTATATATTTATAATGGTAGGGTAGAGAAAATACATTAACGACAATTTAATTGATTTGTTTTTTGTTTTTGTTTTTAGTATTTTATTTTTGAACAATTTGATAATTGGTTTCAATTATAGTTTTCCGATAAAAAAGCAAAAAAAAAAAATGAAAAGTTAAATGTAATTTAATGACTTTACTCTGCTGATCTAGTTTTTTGTTAACGAAAATATACTGAAATGATGTTAGGTAATTTAAAAATATACGATTATGTTTACAAATGGATGGTGGTAAATAATTGGGGCTCTGGGGAATTTGTGTGTTGATGCAACTTTTTAATGAGGATGAACGAGTTTAAAATGTTGTTTAAATTTATTTTTAAATTTAAAAAATTGGGTTAATTTGAAAATGGAGGATTCATTTTATTGCTGTGTGGCAGACTTCTATAGCAGATCGCTGAAAAGTTTTTGATGATAATATGTAGGAGTTATGTAGCTTAAATTTATGTCAATGTGATAATATAAGGTAAGTGAGTTGGTGAGCAGCAAGGTAAAAAATCGTGTTCCCATCTAATCTTTCGATAATAGGCTTTTTGTTAAATTTGAATTCACATCTAGCACCTACACCGTTTATAAGCTGGTTAACACAATGGTCTTCCTTTAGCTCTTGCCACAGTTGGGCGTGTAAATTACACAATGTAATTTACTGGGTTTTTTACATGTAAAATGTATGTAAAATGTAAACGATTATTTTATACATACTGTAAAATATAAATTAACTTTTTCATTACAATTATCGCCATCTGTTACCAAATCTCTTAATTAAAGAAAAATTGACTATATACTACAGTGTAGTGTATTTGTGTTTATTTATTGTGATATTTGTACATAGGTATAAATGTAAAATAAAGTGCAACTTTTCTATGATAAGAAATATTTTGACAATGAAATCTTGACACCTGCTATCAATAAATGTAATTTGATGAACGCTTCGTTTTTCGTGAGAGGAGTTAGCATATGGAATTCCTTGAATGGTAACTGCTGGTTTTCAAAAAGAATATTTTTCCCAAATTTAATTATTAATGTATTAATCAATTTATCTAGTATTAATTCTATGGTAAGGTTAGTATAATGGTGTTGCTGCAAACTTAGGTTATGAAAAATTATTAATTGTAATTAGAGTAAGAAAAATTAAATTGAAATAATAAAATTCACTACAGTTCCACGCTTAAATTCGATAATCATATTCGCTACCTCTTTACTACACATTTTATCGAATGGATAGAATAGGGCTAGTAATTTCAGGCATACATTTATTTGATGAGGGTGAGACGGGTAGTGATAATTTGGTTGATTTTGTCCTGTTTGAAATTAATAAAGATTTAAATTTAAAAGCCAGTCAAACGAGTATAGATTCACTTCATTCATTTCACTGCAGAGAATTATTTTATTTATGATTAAACGTCAAATTGCAATTAGTTTTCCGCTACATATCGAAAGAAATATGCACTCTTAAAAATATTTTATTTTAGTTTATTCAAATGTAGCTAGATGGCACTATGTCACTAGTTGTTTATTTTGTCGAATATAAGAACTAGTTTAAGACGTAAACAGATGGCATAGTAGAAGGATAGGTGATTTTTATAGTCTCAATGTAGATAACTAAAAGTTGAAAATAACTATGATTAACCATTTAAATAAAATGTTTAATTGGATTTTCTAATGCAAGTTATTCTTATAAACAAATGTTTGTATCATTTATTCAATATTTTAAATTATTTCTGGACGGATTCTCGTTTTTTAAATATAATTTACATATTTTTGTAAAATACACATTTTTTTTTGTAATTTACGTTATTTACATGTAAAATGGAGAAAACGTTTTTTACATGTAAAACGCCCAACCCTGGCTCTTGCAAGTAGTTTGGTTCACAAATGGTTATGTCACGGTATAGTTCAATGTTACCAATGTAGTATTGTATTCGTAGATGCTCGTTGACATTGATTGTCCCAAAAGCCAAGTGCTGTTATTTAAAGATTGTTGTATTAAATTCTTAATTTGAACTTTATGAATCCGTCGTCCAGATGTAGTTCTAAACCGTAGCTAAAGACAATAATGTCACAACATTATTGTCTTTAGCTACGGTTTCCTTTCGAAATTTAGGTTTGTTCGAAATTTTTTGGTTCACTTCTATTTGTGTTTTCTCTTGTTAGTTTTGTTTCCTGCGATCTTTTCAGTCTTTCTATCAGATCTTCGTTGATTTTGTTTTTGAAGTCTGCTGGAATTTAATAATTGATTCTTTGCATTCTGCCCAAAAATATATCGATAGGTTTTTGCTGAGTAACCGAGTGTATGGAGTTGTTGTAGCGATCTACTGCTATGTTGATTAACTCCTTCATCGTTAAATCTTTGTATTCATCCTGTAAGCATCTCACGATTTCAATCACAGTTGAATGGACTCTTTCGATAGTCCCGTTTACCTCGCTTCGCTGTGAAGGTGTTAAGTAGACTTTGACTCCCAATGTTTTTAGGTAGTCAATGTTGATTGGGCTTACTAGGCTTCGCTCATTGTTCATTACGATTAGTTTTGGTACCGTGAAGTAATGTCTCGCTTGGATGTTTTTGTCTCGTATTTAGGAGATTGATTTGCTTTTGATACGGAACAATTTTGCGAATTTTTAAAACTTGTCCACGCATGATAAAATTTTTTCTTTTTTCATCTCCATGATGTCCACGTGTAGTATTTCCGCTGGATAGAATCGGTGTTTTATGAAGTTGGACATGACTTGGGTGTCTTTCGTATTTGTTGGTATTACAATTATCACAACTTTGTGTATATTTCTTTATCAAACTTGTCATGTGAGGAAAATAATAGCGTTCCAGAATTTGTTTCTTGTTTTCAAGATGGAGCACATAGACTCTTCTATGTTCCTCTTTTATGATTGCAAATTTGTTCTCTTCGTTACAGATGTCTTCAACGATCCTTTGGGCTAGTCGTAATTTGCATGTGGAGAAGCATTTCTTATAAACCTCTTGTAATGTCTGGATGTATTCCCCTGGAATTTTTATTCCGTTAATTAGGAATGGATTCAACCTTTCCCGTAGTATTTTGATTATATTTTCTTTATTTATTTCCGGTAGACTGATGTGATATTAGTCTCCAAGTCCAATCTTGATAAGGCATCGGCGACCTTATTAGTGCAGCCAGGTTTGTAGATCAGCTCGTAGTTATACTCTTCTAGCCGAGCTTTCCACATCTTCAGTTTAGTTTTATTGTTTCTGTTGCCAAGCGTGAATGTTAAAGGTTGGTGATCCGTAAGAATTTAATTTTTTTTGCACCGTATAAATAGTTTTGAAGATTATCTAACGCCCAGATGATGGGGAGCATGTCCTTTTCGTCGACCGCGTAATTTTCCTCAGTTGTGTTTAATTATCTAGAAATATAGGTTATCGGTCTCTCTTTACCGATTTCCCCTTGTGATAACACCGCGCCGATTGCAAATGACGATGGTTAGTATAAACGGTCTTTTGAAGTCCGGAAAAACAAGTATCTCTGAGGATGTCAGTAGCTCTTTGATACGTTGAAATGCTTCAATTTTCTTCTCGTTCATGTTGATTTTGATTTTTTTGGACTGGTTTGCTCTGGTTTGTGCGTTATCCCCTCTCGTTAAGTTGGTTAATGGTTTCGCTATTTTCGCGAAGTCTCGAATAAATCGTCTATAATAGGATGCCAATCCAAGAAACGATGTTAGATCCTTCAAATTATCGGATTACTTGATGTTTCTGATAGTAATAATTTTTTTAGGGTCCGGTTTGACACCTTGGTTTGTAATAAGGAATCCGAGAAATTCCGTTTATGTTTTCAAAAATTCTTTTTTATCCAGGTTGACACGTAAATTGGCCTTTACCAGTTGCGCGAATACTCTCCTGATGTTCGATAAATGTTCCTCTTTGTTTCTTCCTCTGAATATTATGATATCATCGATGTAAACGTAGCATATCTCACCGATAAGTTCTTTTAAAACATCATCTATCATCCTCTGGAATATTGCAGAAGCATTTTTTAGGCCGAATGGGAGTCTTAAAAACTCGTACTTCCCGTTCATCTTTGAAAACGAAGTCTTGAGTACGTCGGTTTCTTTCATCTTTATTTGATGGAATCCCGAAATCAAATCAATTGTGGTAAAACATTTCGAATTCCCAAGATTTGCTATTGTGTTGCTTATATCAGGAATTGGATATGTATCCGATGTTGTAACTACATTTAGCCTTTTAAAATCTATTACCATTCTGTACTTTTTGGTTTGTGAAGCGTCCATTTTCTTTTCAACTATCCAAATTGGTGAATTATAAGGACTTTTAAAAATCTTCCAGGACAAATTTTTCCACAAATTATTGGTTTCCTCAGAAAAGTATAAAAATTGTCTCTCCTGCGCTCTCATTACGTGTGACTCGTATAAACCTACAACTATCAAATGATCGTTAATATGAGCTTTTAACTATTTAAAATGATGTTGTTTCCTCGATTTATCCAAGCAAAGTTAATATGTAAAACGGTAAGCTTTGAATATCATTTAACGATATTGAGATTACAAGCTGTTAGGGGTTTACCTTGTCTAATGGTTCTTCTTTCGCTAAATTGGTGACTGTACTTATTGGCACTTTTCACTTAATATTCGATCGTTCTGGATATTCATTTGGTTCGCTCTGAAGTAATTCCAGACTATGTCACCACAAATAATCTTTTTTCAGTTGTTTAGGAAGAATTTCACGAGAAGCACAGTCTGCTGGGTTTGGTTTCAATGAAAACCTTCGATTTTGCAGCAACTATAGTGATCAATACACTTTACCATCTTTGTTAACTGTTTTTTGCACAAGCATATATAAAATGGCAGTGTAACTTTGTTCTTTCGTTTAGATATCACGTCAACCATATAAAAATCTTTCATGAAAACCGTTGTTTGCAAGTTGGTGGTTAAACGGAAGTTTTATTTGCCAGGAATGAAGCTATCAGCGTTCCGTAAGTAGTTGACAGTGTTCTATTGCTGTAAATTATGTATCACGTCAAATAGTACAATAATTTTTATCGTTCAATACGTAATGCTATTTGCCGGGACCTGTGTTTGTAGTATGGCAGGCAGGGTGTCACGTTTGGTTTTGATATATCTAAGGCATTCCCTCCATATCAACGACCGTTTTCTATTCAATTATGAAATGTGGTTTAAATAAATTGGTATAAAATTCGATACTTATTATGGACTAGGAGAGATTTCTGGTCGTCGGAAAGGAATTTGAGAGGTGAATCCACCGTCTTTTGGGCTTCTACGGCGATAAAGTGGATATCCATCTTGTCCGGTTCGCGTATCTTTCCAAAATTGGCATGGAGTTCGCTTTGTGCAAATTCTGTCTTTCATGCATGGAGAGCATGGATTTATGGATCCGCAGAGTCCATGCACCCTGTGTTTCGTTACACTTTGTAACAAAGTTTTGGAACTTCTTGCTGATTTGGGATTTTTGCACTGACGAAGTCATCCACTCTGTGAACATGAAGTGTGTCTTTCAGCCAAATAAGAATATGAGCTTGAGGGAGCTCTCACTTCTGTAACTCTATGGTGCCTGCATGTGTCATTGAACGTCACCAAAAAAATTTGGATTGCTGTCTGCGGGCAATAGGTTTGTCAGGAGATTGTTTACAGACAGACAGACTTACAAACTTTAATTGTTATATAAGTAGAGATCTCATATTGAATAAACAGGAAAGGCTTCCCTTTCCTGAAATTGAAGCAGCAGTAGCAAATTTTTTGAAACCAAAAAATGCACCTTTTTCACGCAATTGTTTATTTTACAGCACAATTCGATTTTGTTTTGTAATAGATCTAGTAATTTCTCCTTTTTGAGTTTTTAAAGTCACTATTTGTACATTGCCGCCAGGGCCCATTTAGTGTTAGTAAGTTTTCCTCTTGTATGATTACCATAATGGTTCCTTCCTTGACATCAGGTTGTGTTGTTGCCCAAAATTTACGCTGTTGAAGTTGCCGGATATAATCCTTTGACCAAGATGTCCAAAATTATCTATGTCAGTTTGACACCATTTCCCATTTCTTAAATATGAGAACATTTGATTAAAACAACCCAGCTCATTTTTTAATAGCGGACAGGCTATTAAAAAATGAGCTGGGTTAAGAATCTTAATATTATCAGAGACCAATGGAACTAGAGGTCTGGCATTTAAAACCGCTTCAACTTGTTTGATTAGCGTAAAAAATTCTTCGAAAGTGAAGCGAGCAGTGTAAGTTAATCGGCGAAGATGGTGTTTGCTTGACTTTTCTGCTGTTTCATGAAGACCACCGAAATGTGGTGTTCCAGATGGATAGAACACCATTCTAACTTGTCGCAGACTTTGACTCCTTGTATTGCTTGATAGAGCTTAGAACTGGTTAGCAACCTGTAAAAGTCATGTAAAAGGTTGTTTGCACCGATTTGTTTCGTTGTCTGATAGGATTTGCTTTGGTAATCCTCTAGTTGCAATGAATTGTTTTAAAACGCCCATAAACGATTCAGTTGGCATCGATGATGCCAGATCAATGCAGTAAATACTGGTAGTGAATGCCTTTTCAATTCAGGGATATTTTCTGACGTATTGACAGTAAACGGGATGTTCCACTCTTCGTCATTTTGTGACAAAAACAGTCGGCCTTCCCACCAAAGATGTGACTCAATTATTGTCATTGGTTGAACCCCTCTTGATATCAAGTCCGTAGGATTATTTTTGGTGTCGACATGATGCTATCGGGTCGGATTGGCAGTTGATGGAATTTTCTGAACATGATTCGCCACAAATCAAAACTACAATGACCAATCTGAATGAATCCAATGAAGGGTTATCTGATTGTAATTCAGTATGGATTTATATTTATTAATCAATTTAGCGAGGAGCTCAGCAGCACATAGTTCCAAGCAAGGAAGCGTCAGCTTATTTTTGAGGGGAGCAACTAGCGACTTACACAGTAGCGGAACGCAGAAATTAAATGTGGCTTTTGATCGCACGTACAAAACGCTAGCGTCAGCAAATCCATGTATTTGAATGTAGTCTGGAACAATGTTGTGGTCGAACAGATGACGTGGTATTTATGTTTGCCTCGCAAAAACCAAATTTAAAAACATATGAGAAGGTAACATATTTCAATCCATTATTATACTTTTCGGGCAGCGTAATAAAAAATTAGCAATGAGGGGTATATTTTTCAAAAAATTGTCAAAAATTGTATTTTTAAATATTTATCATAAGTTTCAGACACAGTCTAAGAAATCTAATAAATGAAGTTCCAAATGGTACCTATTCGTCATTGATTTCGAAATAAATAGAAAAGTAATATGGCAAACAATTTGTGAAAGGAATTAATCCAAATGAATTAATGGAACTCACTCAAGAAATATATTGGCATGCTGAAAACTAACAATTTACAATACCCGAGGAGCAAACTAATGATGTGTAATCTCGCCAATGCAGTTTTGATATGATTAGTAAGTGTAATGCAAAAACTATAGTTAACACACCCCCAACGGTATTCAATGTGGATTGATAAGTATATACGGCTGATCGGGATTATGCGGATAATACATTATATTCCTACTGTCAGACAACAGCTGTCAGTTCTGGCAATCGAGTTTGATTTTAAGATAATCCTGAGAAAAACCCAAACGATAAGATTTAATAAGAATATAAACTCAGCGATATACATGATCCAACAAAAAATTAAAGAATTCGGTTAATTCGTAAATATTGGCTTAACAATAGCAATAAGCTGTCCTTCCTCAGAAGACTGGTACTCCGCAATGGGAAAGATAGACCAGCAATAATTTTAAAAAGATCTGTGTTATGGGAAAGAATTTAGAAAAACAAGTGAGAAAAAAAGCAGTAACCCCTATTAGACAGAAACAAATTTAGACATGACTCATGTCTTTCTGTCTTACATTGTTTTAGTTAAAGAATCTGTATTATACTTGTTGTATAAAAGAACCGGTCCAGTACAGTGTGTTAAGTGTCAAAAATACGGGCGCACCAGAGTCTACTGCACGCTAATTAATGATATGTGAGTTATTTGTGGTGGATTTCATAGTTCCAGACAATGCAATAAAACTAAAACTGATGTATCAGCAAAAAATGCAGCAACTGCGCTGGAAATAATACGGCAAACTATAGAGGGATTCCAGTTTATATATACCTGAAAAGAAGAATCAATCCTAGGTAGAGGAAAACTAGCGAAACTAGCTCAAACTAATGAATAAGGAAACATCTCAACTGCGTTAAACAAGCTTACAGATATGATGCAAAGCTTTATGTCAATGATGGAGAGAACCATGGATCTAATGATGCAAAATATAAATACATTGATGAAGTTAGTTGTGAAAAAACTAAAATTACTGTCATCAAAATAGCCATATGGAATACTAACGGCCTTGCCTAAGACAAAACAGAGGTACACGCATTCCAAAGGTACACGAAACACACTTCACCAAAACAATTTTTTAAACATCCTGATGGTAAAGCACATGGTGGTACAGCTGTATTGATTAAAAAAAGACTAAAATACTTTGAACATGAGAAATATAACAAAGGTCATATCTAAATGACAAGTAGCTGCCTGGAGGAGTGGTTTGGAAACTGTGTAATATCATCAGTGTATTGTCCTCCAAAACTCGCAATTAAAAAGTAATTCTTAGATTATTTTAACCACCTAGGCAATAAATTCATTGCTGGAGGTGATTATAATGCAAAACATACTCAATGGGGTTCAAGATTGACGTCTCCGAAAAGAAAACAACTCTATGAAGCTATGGATGAACTGTGTTTGGATTATCTGTCAGCGGGCCATCCAACATATTGGATAAAAAAAATCTTCCTGATTTAATAAAGTTCTGTATAACTAAAGGCATTGCACGTACAATTATTACGATTTATCGTCCAATCATTTACCAATAATTATAACATTTATTACTGATCCCATAAGGACTGATGCTATGAAACTATCCCATAAGGACTGATGCTTGATAAATAAAAAAACTAAATGGGATCATACAGTATACAGTAGACAAATTGAAGATAATTGTCAATTGGATATTCCTCTTAGTACACCAGTAAATATTGATGCAGCAGAAGCATAACTCAGAGATATACTGGAAGTAGCAGCAGAAAAAGCAACATCTAACATCAGTTGTAATAGACTTTCTAAAAACATCCAAGAATTAATACCAGAAAAAAAAAATTCGACGGCAATGGCAGCAGCAAAGGTCGTCGATATTAGAATTGAAATAAAATCTGTAAAAACTATTTACGTGAACTCTCGGCAATAGACTACTCTTTATGGAAAGCAACTAGAAGTTTTAAAAGGCCGGTAAACTCGTTTTCGTACATTAGACTCGTTTTCGCCCAAGTGGCAATTAGGCGAGAAGTGACGAAAAAAAACAATGCTTTATATTCTAACCACATGAATAAATTAACAACTAACCAAACCAAACGATGAATGATTCGAACTTTAAGCCTATAAAGTTCAAGTGGAGGGAAGTTCAGAGCACAATAAAAACGGCATAAGTCTGAAAAAAGATATGAATAAATATAGATATACCAGACAAATGCATTAAACTAATAACGTGCAAAGGAATCATGTAAATTGGATTCGAACTGGATAACAATTTTAATAGTCTTGAAAATAAGGTTTTGCAAATTTCTGTGCAATAACTCCTTACCGATAGCAGAAACTGATTTACGTTACATTCTTGTTCTTTAGTTTGTAAGATTTTGATCTTAAAGCTCTGAGTGCTCAATTACAACGTCCTTCAATTACAGGTGTATCAATCAACAATGCTTTACGAAAAAATTGTCTAACATAAACAAATTTCTTCTTCTGAAATCAAAATATATAAGATGTAAAGTCACTAAAATTCCTAATCAAACAAAAAAATTATTCCATAGACCAAAAATATTATAATCAAACCTATTTAGTTATTTTCTAAAGTTTCGATCTGTATTATATAATAGGAATTTCTTACATCTCAAACTTTCAAAATTCGAACATTTTAGAAAACAATTTTAGTATAATCTTTTATAAACTAAAGAAAATATGAATTTGTTTAAAGTTAGAATTTTTAATGAAGGCACCAAAGATTAGTTAATCGATTTTATTAGCAAACTATATTTTGAACTATGTTTCGGCAATAGTTTACAACGAACTTCATACTGGTGTAAAATTTTAACTCCAAACAAATTTAACTACATCTAATCACTATTTATGGTTAGGGATTGATCACAGAACGGTTAATTCAATTGGTTTGTAATGTTAAATCAATTTTTTAAAAATCTAATTTATGTTAACTTTAAAATTTTGTTTCAAAGTGTATATAAATTGGATTTAAAATTTATTCGATTAAAAATTGTTCAATAACAGTTAAATAAAATTGTGGTTGTCTTATGCTAACAGTAGTTTGAATATTGGCTACCGGGAAACTAGACCAATTCTGTCATTACTGACAGTAAATTTTACTGTCCTTTCAGTAAAACGGAACTTGAGTAAAATAGAATTGTGTGGTAATGATCATGAGGTGTCTGAAACCGGGTCGTATCTATCATGCATAAAAATATATTTATAGAAATATAAATATATGAAAATGCCTCCTATCCTGTTCTGGTTAACGCCATCCTTTGGTCCTATTCATTTGTTTAAATTTACATTTGTTAAATGTAAAAGGGCTGTGGGAATATGACCGGCGTTAACCAGAATACTTGACAAGCGCTTGGTCTCACAGTCTCATTAATCAAACAATCTAATTACTATTTATAGATAATGGAATTATTATTTCGGAGATACTTTTTAACTACCATGCAACGAGTTTTGATTATTAAATTATAATAGAGCAACCAATTTCTTACTGTGTAGAATTCTCCCTGGTATATTCGAAATACCAACATACATGATGCCTTGTTTATTTTAACCATTAAAGATACAATTAGAGCTTATAGTTCGAGGTATTGTTCCAAACTAGAGACACATCCCAATGCTTTTGCCCAACACTTTCCAAAGTCTCTGTCTTTAAGACATTCTTAAACAACCGAGATATAGACGATTGACAAATTAATTAAATGATGAACACTAATAATAAGTATTAACATTGGTTAAGAGTTATAAATATGGCAGTATGGTAAGTTTGTAAGATTCGCACACATCTTGCTATAGTTTCTTTTTAGAAATATTCGTGAATAAAGCATAGGCAGTTGTAATAAAAAAAAAATACTTTGTAAAAGCTTAAATAATACTAAAATTTGTCCATGTACAGTGGAAAATTACTAAATTATAAACGAATGAGTAATAAAGTACTTAAAAAAGTCACAAGACAAGCCTCCAAAATCGAATAAAAGGAAATGTCACATATGCAATGACTTAATATTGGCTCAAGTTTTATTAAAATTTACTGATAACATTATAATAAACTGACATAAATCAAATGTTCTCGGAACAAATTTTTTAAAATGTTGATAGAAAATTGCAGGAAGCACGCCAAAAATATAATCTTTCACGAATACTCTCAACGTTAAGTGTATATGTGGATTTGGTTTATATAGTATGAAGTGAAGACAAGATTTTAAATGATTAGAGAAACTGTCAACAGATTTTTTATTAAATTGTCAATATTTTATCTAATCTAACGCCTTTATATTATATATTATATTGCGCTTTAATATTTAAGTTAAATAAAAAGTTATATACTTTAGTTATAATACGTCATGTAATCAAAAATGCGTAAAAAAGATTTATCTTCTAATACAATTTCTTAGAAAAAAAAAAAATGTAATTTACTTAAACAATTATCGACCCTATATAATATATTATATCTGATTGCATCACATAGCTTAATTACATAGATAAATTGTACATACATTTTTTACAGTGAATTTTGAAATAATTTCTGTAATGTAGATTTTAATTTTCTAGCGCATGGCGCTCCTCCTAATTTGTTATTATTTATAAATGTGTACATTTTATATTTAGCAATAAAATTCCGATTCAATAAATTAACACTTTGACTAATCTAATTGTGTACATGTTAAATAAATATTTGACATTTGAGAATTAATTGTAAAGTTGAATCGCATATGCAATTATCAATATTTAATTGAAATAAAGCATTTCTTGATTTTATCGGCGCGGCAAACAATTTATTGCTGAAACTAACAAAAAAATATTTATACAAACGAAATACGCGGATAACAACAATAAGCATATTTTGTTGTTGTATTTTTTATTATCGAAACTTAACTTGGTCGACAATATTCATTGATGATTAATTTGAAAAATTTTGTCAATATTTGAGCATCGCTTTTTAGATTTTATTATGTCTATACATCGTCTCATTTGTCATTTTTTGATTGCGAGGAATTTTTCTCACGGTACATTAGGCTTTGTGCTATGTTTGGGTAAATAATAATATTACATTTTAATATACATCATCTGTACCAGGCAATGGGAGGTATAGTAAAATATTTTTATTTTTTTTTAAGTATATGCGGATACATTAAGTAATTGATTAGTAGTACATGGTTTAATATACAAATTAGTGGAGAAAAAGTCCATTAGCTGGTGAACGCATTTATCACTATACTTAATAAAATTTCATAAACATCAAAGTTTGTTGATTAAATTGTCAATGGCTGAAAAAATAATGGATTTATATTAATTGGAATTTATTTCAATATATTTGCTGATTAAATATGAAAAAGGTAATTTACAAAAATTCGTGTCTTGTAAATTACTAACTGGTATGAATATATGTTTCATAAGCGGCTGATAAAAATATCAGTCGTATTGGTTTGTCAACTTTTAACGTGACACATATAGCATTCCATCAGTCTCAAATGAATTAAGCAATTTTACTGGATAATTAACAGCTTAATTCTCTTCTGTAACTGTAAATTTCGTGATATTATTGATTCGATTGACGTCATTAAAATCTCACAGAGTTTGATCAATAGTCTCAACTCCTTTTTTATGGGCCACGATATATTCAACCCATATAATGATTTGGCATGTTTTCAATTCAGTTAATATTCCAGATGTTTTTCCAAAGCAGCAAAGATGATCTGCAGCTAGGAATAAATTAAATTTAATTATGGTGAACAAAGTGGGTATTTGGTGACCATGACATGTTTCAGATATTTCTGTCCATGAGTTGTCCTAATGTTGATCATTTCCAAGCAAAGCATGTTTAAATCATGCTTCTCTGTAAGTCTGATACACTTGTTCATCGATGGTTTTGATTGCTTGAAGCGATTTTGGTTCTTTGGCCACGTGAAGCAGCATTAGAAAATAGTATGGCATTTCTAATTATTCGGATGAGCAGTACACACTCGTTTTAATGTACCTGTAGAAAATAAAGGGTGATTTTTTAAAAAAAGACAAATACAATTAAGAAAAATGCATGAAATCTTTATTTGAAACAAAAGTACGGTCCATATAATTTAATGTTTGAAGATTATTTCATGCAAATGTTGACCGTGGCTTTCCAACATTTCGGCCGGTATCTCACCAATAAATGCTTCAATGCTGACTTCCAATGCGTCAATCGAAGCGGGCTTGTCAGTATAGACATGAGCCTTAACATAGCCTCACAAAAAATAATCTAAAGTAGTTAAATTGCATGATCTAGGCGGCCAATTGACTGGTCCTAAATGTAAAAAAGTGTTCACCGTACTTGCCTCTCAATTGGTTCATTGTTTCGCGTACTGTGTGGCATATGACACCGTTTTGTTGAAACCACATGTCATGCAAGTCAAGCTCTTCCATTTTGCACAAAAAAAAAGTTGGATATCATCTCACGGTAGCGCTCACCATTCACAGTTACGTTGTGATTCGTATCATCTTTAAAGAAGTACGGTCCAATGATGCCACCAGCCCGTAATCTTCACCAAACAGTAACTCTTTCTGGATGCAAATGGTAGCTCTTGCAATGCTCCTGGCTGATCTTCACTCCAAAATCGATAATTCTGCTTATATACGAATCCATTCAGCCAAAAATGAGGTTTGTCGCTGAACACAATTTTTCGATAAAAAATGTATCTTCCGTCAACTTTTCAAGAGCCCATTCACCAAAAATTCTTGCACCAGCTGTATTTTGTAAGGCTTCACACCTAAATTCTTCCGCAAAATTTTCCACGTTGTTGAGTAACAGAGGCCCAATTGCTGCGAACGGCGCCGAATCGAAAATTGATGGTCATTACTAACACTGGCCGATACAGCTGCGATATTTTCTTCAGTTCGCACTGTACGTAAGCGTGTTGGTGATTTAATGTCCAATAATGTAAATTTGGTGCGAAATTTAGTCACAATAGCCCGAATAGCCACTTCAGTGGGTCGATTAAACTGACCATAAAATGGAAGAAGCGCGCGATGAACTTTCTTAACGGAGCACACATTTTGATAATAAAATTCAATGATTTGCAAGCGATGTTCGTTTGTAAGACGATTCATGGTTAAATTATAGACTAAACTGAAGATGTTTGACAGTGACACAAAACACGAAACATACGTGACCGGTCAAAATCAGTGTTGTCAAAAAAAAAAAATAGTTAAAAAATCACCCTTTATATTTGCAAGGAAAGAATGCCTATAGCGATATTTTTTCATCTGCAAAATTTTGTTTGTTCATTGATTTCAAGTGTAATAGTATGGCATTTCACGAAACGGTAACGTTTTTTGTAGTACAAACTTGTTGACCATTTTTAAATTAACTCTATGCCTGTGATATGCATACCAGCTGAAAAGCTTTTATGAATATCGAAACCAAGAATTCGCTATACAACTTCACACTACTTTTAAAACGTCCCATTTTATAATTTTCGACTTCATCGACGCCTATATTGGAATTCGTAAGCCCTAAAACTACCATATTGCTGCCTTTATTCGTAATTGACTAATTTGCTTGCGACTTTACTGTAAATGATGGAAAAGTTGAAGACACTGCCGGATATAATTAGATTTTTGGTCTCGTATCATTATACAATATTGATTGATTGATTAGAACGTACAGCTTACGATGAACCAGGAACTCCCGGAATGCCGGGCACCACCGTACACTTGTGTTACATATAATAAAATCGAAGGAGTGGAAGGAATGTTTGTTATGATAGACTAGACTCGGTTTCTGACATCTATAAGCGGTCGATAATTAGTATTTTTTTGTTGTGGTTTAGGGAAAGAAAAGGTAATTCAGTAATGACAGAATAGGTCCGGTTTCCTGGTGACCAATTTTTAACTATTATTAGCACAAGACAATTACAATTTTACTGAACTACTATGGATTCTGACATCTCTTAGCAGCAACTGCAGTGTGCCACCATTCAACTGTAATCTAGAAGGTTCTTTAAGAACAAAATCTACTAATGAACTAATTTCACCAAGCCGTAGGCTGTAACAAATGGCATTAGTTTCCACCTATAAATTACAAATTTTTTATTTCACTTCCTGCTGCTAAAACTTATCATGGTACGTAATCTCCGAAAATCTAATTTATATACACTTTATTTGACACAAAACTTTAAAATTAACATAAATTCGGTTTCGAATTATACGTAATGCATAAAAATCCATAAAACTGACACTTTTTGCAGTACTTGTGGCGGGATGAGTTTGACACATTGTGAGATGATTACCTTCTTTTCCGTCGGGAAACCGTATTGGATATTAAAGTGCGTCGCACAATCGGCGTGTTACAACAACAGGTTGCTTCGTTTGGTCTCGTCTGCTGATAACAACATTTCGCCTATAGTAATCTCTGTTCCGAGAGTTACCACTGCTACATGAGGGACCGTTGGTGCAATCAAGCGCCTTTTAAGCTCAATCAACGGCGTTTTGTTTGGCCTTCATAATGACTTTTAAGTCATAAGCTTTTACATTTTTTAATGCGGATTTGAAATCTCGAACCAAAAAGTTCCCTATGCTCCATATTGTGCATGAAATATATTTGCAAAAGCTCCGGATTTTTATCGGGTATTATAAAAAGTTAACCAATTTGATGCTAAAATTACACTTGGTCTTTTAATATTTGAAAGCATGTGTTATTTTTTTGAATATGCTCTAGAAAGTGTAGTAACCCCGAGTTGTTCCAGCTACATAACTTAAAAATGGTTTTTGCGGCTCAGCCAATGGTAGCATATTAACTTTGCCATTGGAGCAACACATGTCAGATGTTTCTTGTGTTTTTTTATTGAGATCAATTATCATTCTTGATTGAGTCAACCATGAGCGTCCAACTTACTGTCGTGTATCTCGTGTATCTGCAGCTTCAAGTAAAAGCTCATACTTGCAGATTTTAAACTTGTCCGTCTCACTCCTGAGATGTTTCAGTAGCTATTAATTTAGAGGCTCTAACCTGGTTAGTTTCGACGTGAATATTGCTCGTCAGTTGTTCCAACAGCTTTACTAGCTGACAGTTACCGAGCATTTCTGGTTGATCTTCTTAAGTTTGACGTTTTCGGTATTATTTTAAATAATTTCCAGTACTTAAAAAAACTTAAATTTACACTAAATAAAATATGTTGACGCACACAACATTAAATTTTCACGTTAAATTTTTTTTAATTTAATGTATAATGCACTGCACTGGAAATTAACTGTCGAACATTTGGCTGACTGCATAATGTAAACTGCAGTAAAATATAAAAAACTGAACATATTTAAAAATTTTGTTCCATCGCTTGTAGTCACTGGTGTATTGCTTGGACCAAACCGCTTAATGAATATCTGCAAGATTCTTTGATAGGCAGTCTACGATAAATCGACCAGTAGAATTTCACAGGAGTGTAAGTAACCATCCTCGTCGACCTCCCGAAGTTTGGTTATTAATTAATGTAGATCCTTGTTTGGTTGAGATGACATATTAGTGATAGAATTTGTATTGAATATTAATTTATTACTACGTAAATTGGTTTATCTTCCCGCGACTAACCATCCAAATTTGGATAACTGCAAAATTGAAAATTCATTAATAAATCGGTTTTCAGAATTGAATATCTGAAAACGTTGTTTCCTCCCAGTTCGATATAAATTTTGCTGTAGGTTTATTGCCTTATGGGTCTGCTAGTTCGTGTCCCGCAATTTGATTTGAACGCTATTTTATAACAAAGTTGTCATCACAAATTTCTAATGCATTTTGTAGTATCGATTACACATTTTATCCCATGCTTCTGTATAAATGTTTCCTGTAAAAAGCAATTTGTTGTATCAGTACAGCTACTTTACCTGCAAGAAAGCCTTTTAATGTTTGTAATTTATATACTTCAGTTATATAGAGGTTATCATGTACAGTGATTTTATATATGTACTGAAAAGATTCCCAATGCTTGAAGTCTTAAGAAAATGATTTCTGATAACTGTTCAGATTATTGTTATTCGTTGGTGTCACACTTTGGTTCCAATGATACGCTGGGTCTTCACTTGATTGGTTTGATAAATTATTGATCGATCGATTTTTTGCCTCTAACGTTTCAATTCTATTCTTAATATATTCAAGGGTAGCTTCAATTTTCACACCGTTTGATCCTTTACTGGATCACGCATTTGATTAACTTCTTCACTGATTTTGTCGAATTTTTTCACCCAAATTACAATTAGATATTTTAAAATGCAATTACTTGGTTTTTACACAAAATAGATCTAGATCTCCAGTAAAAACGCTAATTTAGGTTTCAAAGCAGTCGATAATCAAAAAGACTGATTAATTAAAAAGTTTACAAATTTGTAATTGGCAAACAAATTTGTAAACTTTTCATGCTGATAATTTGGCTACCTTGAAATTTTGGGTACTTGTATGAATGCATTTTCAGGCACTAGCAAAAATTCGTATCCCACGACTTTTCTAAACGATTACAATTTTTTGGTCAAAATATATCCTTTATTTGAAGAAAATTTAGATCTCCAAACTAAAAATTGGATAAAGTATGTTCTCTTGATAGCATACCATGGTAACTGGTAGCTAGTTTGAATGAATTCTGGTCTTTTAGAATCAATTATTGGGTACTAGAAACGCTACAAATGATTCCAGTAAAGCTTTTGCAAGTCATTGAATGATTGATTGATTAAGAAATTTAGCCAATCATTAAACAGGATCATTCGGAATTGGCCGGGCCCACCGTACACTCGTTTTTACATATACTTAGAAGGATAAGGCTGGATTTTATTTAAATTATTGAGATCTCAGTTACAAACACCTTGGTGGCCAATAATTAGTAAATTTACTGAACTGCTCTGCATTTTGTCATCTCTTATTAGCAACTCCAGTGTGCCACCATTGATCTGTAATCTGCAAAGTTTCCCTGAAAACAAAAAATTTTAATGAACGAATTGCTCTTAGCCATTGTTTGTAATAAATTGAATTAATTTTCATCTGAAATTATAAATTAACCGTCGCATTTATCATAAAATGGTTTATTTAATTGATTTGTAATATTTAATCAATTTGAAAAAATCTAATTTAAATTCATTTTAATGTTTTGTGTGAAATAAAGTGTACATAAATTAGATTTTTGGCAATTACATGACGTATTGGTCATAAAACGGTTAATTCCATTGATTTGTAATGTTTAATCATTTATTTTAAAATTTAATTTAATTATAAACCATATTTTACCCTATAAGTAAAAATAATAAAAATAAATCAATTTATAAGTAATAATATGATATAACCATAGCCAGGAGATCCTGGTTAGTCCTCGGTCGTACATTCTAAATCAATCAATCAAAAAAATAATATAAATATAACCATAGTAATATAAAATTAATATAAATTAAATTTTTAAAAAAATTCAATTGAGTTAACCGTTTTATGACAAATGCGTCATATAATCGCCGAAAATCTAATTTATATACACTTTATTTGACACAAAATTTTAAAATCAATACAAATTAGATTTAAAAAAAATTGATTAAATATTACAAATCAATTAAATTAAAAGTTTTATGATAAATACGTCCAGTAAAGCTTTCACAAGTACTGAAAAAATACCTTCCTTAAGGTAATGACGGTACAAACTAATCCTAATTATAAACGAGTAATCAAAAATATATATACATATCTGGTTGCTGGATTTTTTTTTTACCTTATTATCAAGATAAACCTTATTGGCAAGATGATCCTTGGAAAATCATGGTAAGTTCAATTTTCTGAAGGACATTTTAGTAGAGACTCAACTTAATTTGGCCGCTCTTTAATATCCTACTCCGATGAGCAAATCAATCTGCTGGGATCTGTGGAGTAACGGATCTGTTGTGTTGATTCTTCTTCATATCATCATTTTACATCATTTTGCCACATTTCACATTATTGGAAAGCGGGATCGATTGATATGATACGGTTACTTTTGATAATATTGCAACAGTAATTTCAAATCTCTTCACACTATTAAAATAAGAAACCATTGTTTTCTAGCAAAAATTTTTCGATATTGCTCTGGTATTATCAATTCAACATTTGTTGTTTGCCTTTTGATGCTTAATCAGCTAGATTGTCCCTTGAGCGTATGTGACACCAATATTTTTGAAGCAACGTTTCTATGATCTCCGATGTCCTGTAAGCCAAATGTGTTTTTCAGCAATTCGGAGAATCACACCACGTAAATAACTCAACAAAATAGTCGTGCCAGAAGTTATGCTCCAATCGTTTTTAGTCTGGGTTTTGATAATAAACGTACAGGTGCATCTTTGTTTTTTGCCGTGACTATTTGAACTTGAAGATAATAGGTTAGTTTGCTACTTTTACAATAAATCACTGCAGATGTAGAATAACATTTGCCACGGAATTTTAATTTTGTGCTAGCCTTTCAGATTGATTTTTATAGTTTACCATTTTTCCGCTAATTGGCTTGACAAAGGGTCATAATTTGAAAAGGAATCATTATAAAAATCATCGCATTGCAGTTTTGATGATGATAAATCAGACGATCTTCTGTTTTTTTCAATTGCCAAAAGTTTTCAAACCAGGTCTTGTCAATGTCTACACACGATGTGTGCATTTACTATAGGACCTTATTGAATTCTGTACAGTAATTAAAGTGTTTAAACCTTGAAATTATGATTATGCAGCTATGATTATGATTAAGTATTTATAATTATATCGACTGGATTGAAATTTGGATCCGCTTAGTCTAAATTCTCTGTATGTGCACCTCAATCTTCATTTGTAGTATTGGGTCTATAAGGGATGAAATTTTGATTTTTGCTACCAATCGACGGGGTTGTGTTTGATGCAACATCATTTACGATAAGGATGGATTTTCTTTTTGGAATCTGCGCTTTACTCACAAGTGATTGTGGAATAAAATTGCACATGCTCAATTCTTGTGCTACACGTGTTAGCAATTCAATTGTTTGTGAATTTTGTTGTGATATTGTATGTTGATTTTGTAATGATAGCTGTTGAACTTAATCAGTGTGGAACTGTTAAATGATAAATGGAGTGATGAGCAATGATTTCCACTGCAGTAATGGCGATGATTGAGATTATTTACAACATTCGAATTTCGTCATATTGTTGTCTCTCTGTGAGTTAGCTGATTTCGCAATCGATATGTTATGTCCTATTATAGTAAACACCAGTTTATTGGTTTCCTTGATATCACACTGCTAACTAAAAAAATTCAGGCACAAATCAATTGATGAAAAGTCACTGTACAATGTTTTTTGAGTCCATATAATTGCCAAATATTTGCATTAAACTTATTCAACAGGATGTCAATCAACAATGGGTCTCTGCCCTTAACAGCATAGCCCAAAGCATGCAAACGTTTTAAAACCTAATCAGTAGCGTTATATAATAAACGGAGATTGGTTTGAGTATATAGATCTTGTAACTAGTGTGTTATATTAAAATAACTGTATATATTTGGATACAATAATATATTTTTCTTTTCGTAACGGTTAACTAATTTAAACCATGCTTAATATAGTTGTATACTTGTACATGCAATGAGCCTAATAAGAGCGACAGTTTTGTCATGCAAAATTTGTAGAAATTTTTAAAACTGGAAAATTTAGCGTATAGTCCACCAAATGGTTGAATTTTTCATTTTTGGCCATCTAAACTCAGATGGCGTTTTATAGTTACACTTAAAACATTTTCTAGAAAGAGATTGTGATTTACTGCAAGTTGAGTTAATGTTTTGTGCAGTTGATTATCGTTGCCTTGATTCATCATCCGTTTAAGTTGTGCTTTCGCATCGAATAATCGAGATTCAAAATTAACAATCCCAGAAATTTGTTTTGGATATAATATAATTTTGTCCTCAATTTTGTAGAAATTTGAGTCACAAGTCACAAGTCGTACCATGTTGTCCTCATAAGAGGTATCTTAGTGATATTTTTAATGAAATTGTGTTTGAGTCTCCAATTTTACGGTCACCAAATGTAAGTAATAGTGGAACTAATCAAAGCTCTAGTAGAACCTAGGCATGAAACCGAGAATTAAATGTTACCATGGAATGGGTGCCGGAACATCTACAAATTCTTGAAGTCAAAGAAGATGTAAAAATGGAATATCAAACTGATCCAGATCGAGTTGGGGTTTAGAATTGCCAGTACCGGACAGCTGAACCAATGCAATGGGCAAATGGTAATTTAATAGTGAAACCTATAATCGTGAGTCCTTAATTTGGCAACAATTTAAAAACTAGTTTATTGCATTCATTTGGAGCATGATACTGCATTTATCAAATTTAGAGCAGATCGTTTTTATTTAAGATCAAGTATACACGAAACACACACAGTTACAATTTAACTATTGTACTTCTGAAGATCAATTGTAGACAATAAACACACCGGCTATACGATAGACAACAAATAAAATTGTTCGAACAACTTTAAATGTGAAATTTCACAAGTTTGACTTACATATTATTGATTAACATTTATGTGGTAATCCGATTGTAAAACAATCAACAACTCATTAACCGTACATCACCCCGATGCAGAAAATTATCTAAATGAAAATTCCAATAAAATTATCACAACATCTAACGCTTGCAATAAACGATATAAGTCTAAGAAAAAAAAAAAACTAACATCGTAACACGAAAATGACTTAATCGATTAATTTGCACAAAGCTAAATCGCAATATCGCTAATCATCTAACAAAGCCAAGTGTTAAATATTTCCCAAATTGTAAATAAAATAAAAATGTAAATATCTAAAAGAATATTCGTCTTCGTCGTCTTCTTCTTCTTTATCTGCTCGTATGTTTATTATAAGATTTATATGAGATTTTAATTTTGTTCACCTGCGCGTTTCACTTAACCAAACTAGCTAATAATGTTGATTTATAGATAAAAATTTATGACACCAAAAAAAAAAAAATCTTAATACTTGAATAATAAAAATCAAATGATCATCGGATCATATGGCGCCAATTCATAACATCTTATTATTCTTCTTCTATAATTTGGTGTGAATTTTATGTCATACACACACACACACACACAAACACACACTCACCAAATATTTTCATTATAATTTATTACAAGTGTCAGAAATTTTTATAGTGATTTTTTTTTGGTGTGTTGATATTTTCAAATTTAAATCTTAAGACATTCAAATTAGTAGTAAACATTTGTGAATGTGCAAAGATGAAATTTTATAAGGCATTCCTACACGCTTATGATCGAAATTAAAATAGTATAAATCTAATATTTTATTTTATAAGGCAATTAAAATGAAGCTAAAATTAACATCAACGGTCATAAATTGTAAATTATGTGGCATTAAATCATATATGCATATACATATATATATCAGGATGATTCGAATGCATTTAAGGCATTTGCTGAGTGTTTCACTAATTAATATACGAGAAAATTAATTATAATTATGTTACGTGGGTGCGGGAAATTTTTGATGACATACTAAAAGAACTCAATGCAATAATATATTTTCATTATGACTATATGATGACTATTCGCGTCATCGCTTCTTAATTGTGTCGTATTAGTAATTTTTTCTGGCATCTGTTCGCGGACCGAACACACACCTGATTCTTTTAAGATAAAAGGTAATTTGAATGGAATTTCAGCTTAATTAGATTAAAAGCCTACAATTTCTATATGCCATTGCTTTTCCTGTGGTTTCCCTGTAATTTGCTTTGTGGTTAGAGGTACTTTCATGCCACGAAAAAGCTTTATAAACGAGCAAGCTATCCTTAGACCTCCACCAAAGCCTTCTTGGATTGTTGTAGGAGTCAACTAAACAAAGGTTGAATCGCTGGGCCGGCTATCCGCAACCGTAAAAACTCAATTGAATAAGTTCAACAAAAGGAAATATAGATACCGTCAAAATTATACCAAACCTACGCTTCTGATCAAACCAGACGCATTTGATAGAACTTTATCAGCCATGAAAATTGGAGACTCAAACACAATTTCATCAAAAATATCACTTAGATACTCCTTATGAGGACAACATGGTACGACTTGTGACATTGTGATACTCATCACTTCGAATTCGTTGCTCTCCAGGAAACTCGATGGCTAAAATGTGGAGACCATGTGACCCATAAGGCTGTACATTGCTTCACAGTGGAGATGATCTCGACTATCTTCGCCCCAGGTGAAAAAATTTGTTTTAGATTCTAAAGCATTTGATAATCGTATGTGTGAGCTTCGCATGCGACTAGTCCACCTGTCAACCTTTTTGTGTTGTGAACTCAAAGATAAAGACTCATTTTACAATAATTGGGATGATCTGATGGGATTCATACCGGAGCACGACATCAGAAAATTGATTAGTTACTTTAATGACTTAAAAATCAGACTGACTTATGTGAAAATATTGATCCATATTCCCAACACGATCTAGCGACCGATAATAAGAAAAGAATTATGAACTCTGCGCAGTCAAATTGACCATGTGTTAATTACTAAGAGAAGGTATCGGGTCATCCAAGATGTGAGATCTTATCGGTCGGCTGAAAAATGTTTATGTCAAATTTTACCTAAAATGGCAGTTTTAGTAGAATTCAGGGATCGCAGGTAAACTTAACTAGGTAAACGTTACAACTGTGAAGGTATGATAAACGAATATGACAAAGCGCAATCTCAGGATTTTGTTAGCAGTAGCATTATGAAAACCAATCCCCGTTTTGATTATGTGAAACCTCTATGGGAGGTATTGAAAATTTAGGTTGTCTGTGATGTGCAGGCGACACTAGGTTTAGTAAAAATTAAACCCAAAAATGATTGGTTTGATGAGGAGTATCGTTTAATTGTCGAGCAACAGAATATAGCTTACAAAGAAGCGTGAATGCATTTTAAAATCCCACGAAAGAACAAAGCGGTTCATTTTAGGAAAACCACCAAGCAAATTTGTAGACGGAAATGCTAGAATGGCGGAAGGCTGAAGTCTTAAGAATACAATAACTCAGCAATGATCACAGTTCTCGTTATATCTTTTAGGACTGAACACACCTTCAGACCTTAGTTTATCGCCACGTGTTAAGATCGATGCAGTGCTTGACAATTGGGAGGAGCATTTCGCTGATTTACTGAAAGTTCGACCAGTACTTTCGAGCGCTGAGGTAATTGTAGGTGGGAGGAGAATTTAGGAGAATTTCATCCAAATTAATCAGTAATTGATCAGTGACCAAGTTTTTTCGTTGATGATGATTCTCTCTTAATAATCCGAGACATCTTGTGACGTACATCATGTGTTCTTGGGTCTCCAACAAGTATATGGCTCAATCCATCGGGATAATTTAGGTTGCTTTGCGATGTCTAGAAAAACATGACAAATATGTTCGTTGCTTGTATAAAATTACAGTAACTCAATCACAATAATTTGTCAACGATGAGAACAAGTTATCAGGAATTTGTGCAATTAGCTCTGGGGTACGGCAAATAGATATTATCCAATACTATTTAATCTTCTGTTAAAATTTATCTTTCGTAAAACTGAAACACCTCAGAACAACATTTTTTACCGTCAATCCAACCATGTTTTGGCGTATGCAGATGATATCTGTGTAATTGGATTGAATGATAATGGTGACAAAGAACTACTGGATCCACTTAAACGATTCTCAGTTTCTATTGGTCTCAAAATCCATGAGTCTAATAGACACTGACACGAAATGGATTTAATAGTGGTGATCACACAGTTGAAGGAGTGATAATTTTCCGATACCTCGGTTCACTTAGATCACTTGTCAATCATGATAATTGTGTGGAAGTGAATATTAAAGCGCGTCTTGTCGCTGGTAACCGTGTTTTGTATGATTTACGCCTGCTGTTAAAGTCAAACTACCTTGCAAATGCCGACAAGCTGAAGTTGTACAAGGTATTGATCAGACCCGTTGTCAAGTATAGATGTGAGAGTTGAACCCTGGTGGATTAGTTTGAAAGATGGTTAATAATATTTAAGAAAAAAGTCATGTGCATGATCTATGGCTCCAAACGCGCCAATGACGACCCTTACCGAAGTTTATTTAATCATGAGATCAAGAATTTTTATTAAATTCTTGATCTCGTGGTTGAATAAAAGGAGAGCCGCCATTTAGCAGGCAAAGAGGTCGCTGTTGGTGACAATGGTGCCTTTGAGGTAGATAATGGGTTGTCTAAAAAAATACGAAGAAGAAGCTCGGAATTGAATCTGTTCCAGTCAGACTGTTGCCTCGGTATGGGCCGGTAACGGCGTGTAAAAGCCATTTTATTATTATGATTAATTTGTAAACATATTAGCCAATTATTTATATTTTACGTACGACGTGTTATTGTTAGGTTCAAGTGAAAAAAACAACAAACTATCGACTAATTCATAAAAGAAGGTTGACATTTTAGAAGAAAGTTCAGATATAGCAAGAGGATTTAAAGACATTAAAAGTGAACTGTGCGAAAGGGGTTTTAAAATCCTTGATGTCGTCAATAAAATTAAAAAGTCTAGGAAAGGGGATGAAGAAATAAGAATTCCTCTTCCATTATTCATGCTAACCTTCGATAACAAAAAAGATATAAGAAAAATTTACGAAATAAAACATATGTGTCATATGGGAGTAAAGATTGAGGCGGTTAGAAGTAATCGTATAATTCCGCAATGTAAACGTTGTCAGCGATATGGCCTCACTCAAAAGTTCTGCCAAAACGAACCTAGATGTGTTAAATGTGCTGAGAAACATTTAACTATTGCGTGCGAGAAACCTAGGACCACCGCGGCAAAGTGTTCAAACTGTGCACAGGCCCACCCTGCAAGCTACCGAGGATGTCTGGTAGCGAAAGAACCCCAAAAGAAGGAGCTTACAGGAAAGGTCAGCTCAGGACCAGTTTTGAACCCTACATTCGAATAGTCTGATGGAAATGATGCAGAATGTTTCGAAAGCCATAAGCAACCTTTCTAAAAGGCTACAAAGATTGGAGCAGGGCAATTCTGTCTTATTATTCTAATTATTTCTCTTAAAATGATGCACCAAGGAAAATTGAGAATTGCTACATGGAATGCTAACGGTATTAAAAATAAAAAAAACATAAACTTGAAGTCTTTTTAAAAATGCAAAATATCGATGTGTGTCTGATATCTGAGACCCACTCAACAAGACAATCTTACTTAAAAATTCAGGGTTACCAACTTTACGAAACAATTCATCCGGATAACCAAATAAGAAGTGGAACCGCTGTTATAATAAAAAATTATATTAAACACCATGAATGCTAGCATTTTCAATCACCTGAAACCCAGCTTACAGTAGTAGAAATTACATCTACCAAGCAAAGCCTTCAGATAGGAGCGGTATATTTTCCACCTAGATACAACCTGAAGAAATCAAATTACTTGAATATCCTACAACAGTTCAATGGTAGAATTATATTAGGAGGTGATTTTAATGCAAAACATGTTGACTTTGGATCTAGGCTTACAACAACCAAAGGTAACGAACCAAAAAATGCAATGAATGAAATGGGATGTAACATACATTCCACTGGCAAGCCGACATATTGGCCTACGGATGCAGTTAAAACTACCGATCTACTGGATTTCTTTATATCAAAACAAGTTTCATCAAATTTTATTGAAGTAGAGGATAATTCAGATATGGTCTCTGATCATTCTGCAGTGATACTTACCATAAGCGACAAGATAATTAGGAAGGAAACAAGACCCACTCTTGTCAATAAAACAACTGACTGGGTTAGCTTCAGATCTGAATTAGAAAGCAATATTAACCTACAAACACGATTAAAAACGGTAAAGGAGCTAGTGGAAGAGTTTGAAAACTTCACAAATATCATTCAATTAGCCGCGTGGAATAACACTAAAGAAACAGCATCCAAAAATACTGGTCAAAGCTACCCAAAAGAAATTAGAAACCTGGTCTTAGAAAAAAAGATAGCTAGGAAAAATGGCAACAAACGAGGAGTCCATCTGACAAGACGATCCTAAATAACAAATCACAGCAGCTCAAGCGAGAAATTCAGAAGTTAAATTAAAAATCGTTTTCTTCGTTTCTTGAAAAGTTGACGGCTGATGAAAATACACATTATGGAAGGCAACCAAAAGAATGAAAACCCTAATCATGCAGATCCCTCCTATTAAGCGAAGTGATGGCTCGTGGGCCAGAGATAACAAATCAAAAGCTGAAGTGTTTGCTGATCACCTGGCTGGTATTTTCCAACCGAACGAGACTGAATTGGATATTATAATCGAAAATGGAAACAACGACTATGGGGACAGAATCCCTCTAATAACCCAGAAAGAAGTTAATAGGGAAATAAAATTCAATCTGAAGACCGGAAAGGCTCCTGGAAATGATCTTTTAACAGGAGAAGTTCTAAAGCAACTACCAAAGAAAGCTATTGTCCAACTAACCCATTTGTTTAATGCTGTTATTAGATTACGGCATGTTCCTTCCGCCTGGAAAGTTGCAGAAGTTATTATTCTCCCAAAACCAGGTAAACCGCCAAATGAAGCTCAATCATATCGTCCGATATCCCTGCTTCCTATCATCTCAAAGCTAATGGAGAAACTTCTTCTTAAAAGAATGACACCAATAATAGAAAGTAGAAACCTAATACCGGATCACCAATTTGGATTCAGATGTAAACATTCAACAATTGACCAGGTTTACAGAATTACAGACATTATAGAAAAGGCGTTAGAAGATAAACAAATGTGTTCTATCTTTTTTCTGGACGTGGCAGCAGCTTTCGATAAGGTATGGCATGAGGGATTAATACATAAACTAAAATTTATGTTTCCGGGATCATATGTTGATCTTCTGGAGTCGTACTTATCTGAAAGACTTTTCAGAGTAAGACAAGAAGATGAGTATTCTGATCTGAGAGAGGTAAGGGTAGGAGTCCCACAAGGCAGTGTTCTGGGTCCACTCCTATATCTACTTTATACAAGTGATATACCACAGTCCGATCATGTAAGCAAAGCAACGTTTGCTGACGACAACGCTATACTAGCAACAGCGAAAACTGTCGAAGAGGCGGTGAAAAAACTTCAATATGCAAGTGAAGAAATTCATCAGTGGACCAAGCGATGGAAAATCAAACTTAATGAATTAAAATCTGCGCATGTCAACTTTACGAACAAACTATTGGTTAATCCGCCACCAATCAGCATAAACGATGTGCTGGTGCCATACGAGAACTCTGCCAAATACTTAGTTATGACATTGGATGTTAAGCTCAAATGGAAAGAGCATGTGAAGAAGAAAACAAAGGAGCTTGATCATACTTATAGACAATTGTACTGGCTAATTGGACGACGGTCAAAATTAAGCACAGATAACAAAATATTGATTTACAATCAAATCCTAAAGCCGGTCTGGCTATATGGTATTCAGCTTTGGGGCTGTACGAAATATCAAACCTATACAAAACTTCCAGAATAAGGTACTTCGGAGTATAGTCAATGCACTCTGGTATATTCGTAATAAGGATTTGCATCGAGATTTGGGGATACCGGATGTAAAACATGAAATAAAAAAATTTGCAACGAAGCATGAATCGAGGCTATTGCAACATGTTAATGCGGAAGCCTCTTGGCTACTGGATAATGATAATTGGTTAGAAGACTAAAGCGAACCAAACCCTTCGAGCTCGTCAGTATGTGAGCTGCTACCTATTAACGAACAGGCATTGGAGGCATCGCTGGATCAACAGTGCCTCATTATAGTTTAGGTTTTAAGAATTCAGATGTAAATTGATGGTTAGTCTGAAAAGACTAGTTTCAATAAATAATAAATAAAAAAAAAAATAAAAAAAAAAAAGAGGATTTCCAAATATTGGAAAAACAAAACAAGATGGAAATGACTTTTGGAAGGAATTAACAGTTACTTTGAACGGCTGGGACCACCAGTGAAAAGGAAATGGGACTGGAGAAAAGGGTCTTGCATCGTTAAGTTTACCCGGATTCACTTTATTTTGATCGGATCGCAATTTACCCAATAGAAAAATGGGCGGTGGTGTTTGTTCTTATATTAAATCAACAATAAAATTGATACTAATTTATAAAGTTTATGTTCCAAATTTATAGGCACTTTTGATTGAAACCAAGTCTAAACCATTCTCAATATTATTAGTTGTTATTAATGCATCTCAAGGTATATCCTGCGATGATTAAGAACCGATTCTCTCTGAATTTTCAATAAAATATAACGATATAATCTTGTGTGGAGATTTTAACTGTAATTTGAAGGCAAATAGACCGGCATCATTTAAATTTAAATGAATATTGGAAAGATATGGTTGTCATTGTAAAAATACTGAACTAACACATTTTAACTAAAAAAACTAAATTTCTCAACCAAATCTCGGCTGGAATTTCTGACCATGATTTAATATTTTTTTCATATGATGTAGAATATGCAGATCTGATTACTTAATTACCTATTGTGGCTATAATAAAGTAGATACATGTAGTCTGCTCGAGAAATGCAGTGTTTTACCTTAGAATACATTATTCACAATAATTTACCGAATGCTAAGGTTATATATTTGTCTAAATAAATTCGAGGTTTGTCATACCATAGAGACACTACTGGTTTTATAACTATGGTGTCGAGTTAACCATAGTTTCGTTGTAACGTGTCACCCCTAATCATGGTTTGCAACTCGGTTTGAACGTAGTTTCGGGATAAGATAATTTTTCTAATCATTTTAGTGATGACAGCGCCGAGTTGTTCAATTAGTGAGTACCTAAAACTATAAATATAGGTTTTAATACATGTAGCCATCTTCAAACATGTAACCATTTTTTATATTCCAGTTTTCAAATCAAAATAAACTGACGGATATTTTTAAATAAATAATAATAATAATACCTAAATAATTAATACTGGATAAATGGAAAATAAAAATAAAAATAAAATTAGAAAAATATGGTCGGAGGGGAAAATAATATCTTTATTGATATTTGGGGCGAGAACCTTTAAAAGCTAAAAAAGGCAAAACGAAACGGACACATTATGGTGGAAATGGCACAACAACTAAAAAAATTGTAAAAAATTGAAATATATATGTGTTTATATAGTTCTTTCAGTGGAAATAAATTTTCGTTGCAGATAGGAAAAAAAAATCTGGCGTATCTGGAGGTTCACCTTCTGGTTGGCCCTTATATACCAAAGTTCACCAAATAATTGGATTTTCTAAATCGAACCGATACGATCTGTCGGAGGAAACTCTTGGTGGTATGTACACCCAACGTATATCGATAATTTACATAATTAACTATAATTTATTGACAGGTTCAAACATTGGCAAGATGTCAAATGATAGTTTGGTAAGTATTTTATTTACATTTTGTATTTAATTTCAAAACACATCGACTAATAATTTATGATTAGTATACATAATTCAATGCGCTTTTAGATTCCAGATATAAGTGATAAATTAGGAGAATCTCCAAGTCTATCTACTTCGGCGATTGGGTCAATAACAAGACCATCCTCATCGATATCACCTCCAGTACCACCCCACGAGCTAAAAAACGGAAAAATAATGATTACATAGAAATTAAAAAAACTAATGGAGAAATCATCTCAAACTGTTGCGGATGAATTACAACGATCAAACGATTTATTGGCAGAAGCAAACAAAATTGAAAATCAACAATTAAAATTAGTAGACAGTTCTGTCAATTCTAATATAGATTTCCAAAAAACTTTATTGGAAATGTTCAAAAATGACAAAATCTAATTTAATAACTGTAATTTAAAATAATGTTGAATGTGATTAATGGATAGGGCAAATATTATTTTGTATTTTGAATTTATAATTTTAATAAATCGAAATTTTTTAAATAAGATTTTTATCGAAGGTGCAAATTATATTAATAAATATACCATACCTAAGAATTTAAAAATTGCATTACGATTTCTGTTGCCATCTGATTCAACACCATCTCCTACACTTGTTCGAGTTTGCGGTTGAATTCAAGCATATTGAGTTGACAAATCCTCAAACCAGGACTGATTACACGTATCATTGTGGTCATTACAAATATTGTGTAAAATACAGCAAGCATTTAAAAGGACGTTGACGTTGTCGACGTGTACTTCTAACCCTTTTCCGATTCTTCGAAATCTTGCTTTTAATTGGCCAAATGCATTTTCAATAACTCTGCGGCATTTTGAAAGATGGTAATTAAATAATTTTACCTCGTAAGTCTGAGTTGTTGAATAAGGATATGGCTTTATCATAATATTGGAAATTCGAAATGCGCAATCTTCAATCAATAGAACTGGAAATTTGACCTCTTCGATTAATTTATATTTACTTTAAAATAATGGGTTACACATATGCTCTCCTTTTACCTTAGACATTTCAAAGATTCCAGATTCGTTCATAGTTCCTGGTGGTCCTACGTTGCAATAAGTGAATCTATATCGGTAGTCCACAACAGCCAACAGTATTACAGAATACCACCCCTTAAAATTATAGTAATCAGTGGCCTGCTCTTTGAGAGGATGCACTTCAATATAGCAGCCATCGATAGCACCAATCGATGGCTGCTATATTGAAGTATGATGGCTGCCATATTTTGTGGGTGGATACATATTAAAGCATTTCGCTTTAAATTGTTCGAAAAATTCAAGAACAATTTCCTCAACTGTTGTTCTGTACTCCGCTAATGGACCTAACGAATATAACGCAAATGCCAATCTTTTATCGATATCGATAGGAGATCAACATGTGATTTCTTGTCGAGCGAGATGTTCTATAAAACTTTTAATGAAATTAAAAGTTCTTCGCGATACTCGAAACGTATTTTTAAATTTAAATTCACCAAACTTTGGTACCTCTTCCTCCCAATATCGTGATTTCTCGACAATTGACCAAAAACGCCTTCGTTTATGTTTTACAACCCGATTTTTATTCATCAACAATGAGGCATATTGTTTACATCTGTCTAAATTATAAATAGACGTTTTTCTCGCAATAGCCGCTTCCTTCCTCAATCGCGTGGAATCCCCATCCATTATATTAATTAAAATGTTATATGCTGAAAGTGGTTGCATATAATTAATAAGCACAGTCCTTTTATTCGGCAATTGTAAAAAATAGCACTCACAACACAAAGTTTTCTGACAAAGTTTTATAAGCAAAACCATCAACTTAATGAATTTTAATGAAATATGACGAACTGTCAAATGAGATGAGAACTATAGTGTGTCATCTATTCTCATCTCGCAAACCAAAGTTTCATAATCCTAGTTACGAAACCAGATATGTGTCTAAGTTATTAGACGAGTTGGTTCCTATGAAAAATATGATTATTAAAATAACCGTGCCTCCATAGATTACCATTAACATTTTAAGCAAGATAAAATTTCGAAATTTTATTTTTAATCGCTGGGAACGTTCTAAGGACCCTGGAATATATAACTAATATCCACAGGTATTGATGAACTACAATTGAAGTTCATTAAGCTATTATTACCCTGCATTGATTGTTATATATAATTCATGTTTTTAACCCTTTCAGAACCTTTTCTAAACCAGACACAAAAAAAAATATTTGTTTGGATTTTTTTAAGCCAAACCTAAAAAAATTCAAAATAAGTAAAAAAAAAAATATGGATTTTCCTTTTTTCTAGGTTTTTCAAAATGTACATGTTAGTGTAAATTGGCTTTCAAGTGGTGTAAAGTTTTTTATATAAACAATTAAAGAATATTTTTATTTTAGTACATATTCGAGGTTTTTATTAAATAAGAAAAATTAAAGCAGCTTGGTAAACTAAATGTACGTAACTTAAAGCTATAACAACGTTATAAAAATAAATAATTCATAATTAGTAAATAATAAAAATAAATATCTAATTCATAATAATATATAAATAAATAATCACAGACATTTAACAATTCAGTCTTTCAGTCTATTAATATGAATTTGCAAAGCTACTTGCAATGGAACTTGTAAAAACAATTACGTTTAGCTAAACAACATAAATGTACTTGACATTTTTGGCAATATAAATGTGTTCTTTCTTTGCATTGTGGCTCTTTACAGCGGGTTGCTTCTTTTTTATCGTCAAATACGGGAAGATGATTATAATTATCAAATTGAACTTCCGCTCTAGGTCGAAATTCTTGCTTTTGTCTTTTACTATTTTTATTAGAACTTTCGTTTAATGTAATGTTTGGCGGTCTCCCTCGTTTTTTTTCGGAATTAGTTTTTATTAAAAAATGCACAATTTCTAACCGGAAGCTTAATAAGTCTAATACTTCTTTCCCCCCTTTTTTTTTAATAACATGTCACGTCGATATTCAATCCAACTTGAACATATAGCGAAATCCAAAAAGTGCATTATTACCCTTAAAGTCCATTTTGTAGACTTTATGAATATCCTATAGTAGCTAATGAATTGATCTAAAAGATCAACGCCGCCCATTGAATCGTTAAACAATTTTATAATTTCGGGTTGGCTAATCGTAATATACTTATTAATTTTATTTGACTTGGGGTCATATCTTTGAACGGTTCCCATTAAACCTTTGCCAACAAAATTTGAGGCTAAATGAACTGTCCGGCTATCTAGCCATTTGATGACTACAATTTTTTCATCTTGGCTTACAATTTCTTCCACTTCGCCTCGAATTTTCTTTTTAAATAGATGATCGCTCGTAAATGGAGGATTTGAAAATCTGTTTAGACGAACCGTTCCAGCTGCGTTTATTCCTTTTTGTTTAAGCACTTCAAGTAAGGCATAAGTAGTAAAAAAATTATCACAAAATAAATTGTGTCCTTTTTTCTCTAATTGTTGGCACAAATGGAGAACGATTGCTGCCCCAAGACCAAACTGTTGTTTTAAGTGTGCTGAAATTTCAGTATTTGCACCTTGGTACATTAAAAAATCGTACGGCTGTCCACTATTTCCGCATATTACATAAACTTTTAACCCCCATGGACAAGGTTTTCCTAAAATGTAGGTATAGAAAATAAATATAAATCAACGGAAAGATAACTAAAATGCTACTAAAATAAAAACGGTAGCAAAATTGAGATATTTTACTTTGTTTTCGAATCACATGACAAATAATAAATTTGGAATGTACCTTTTATATACTGTTTAATGCACAAATGGCCTTTAAAAGGGATCATTTGTTCATCGACACTTAGATTTTTTTCCGGCTGTAGTTGCAGTAGACGAGATCGAACTGTATTTAATAATGGTCGTAACTTATAAAATTTATCGTTTTTATCTGTATCGGTTGCGGCTAAATTATCCACAAAATGCAGATTTGATCGTAGACTATGGAATCGTTTTTTGGACATTACTTCTCTTACTAATTGAATGCCAATTAAACTGTCCCAGTACATTTTTAACTGTGGAAAACCTGTACTTCCGAAAAATATATGAAGTCCAATCAATTTTCTTAGCTCGCCGGCATTTGTAAGCTTAAAGCTTGACTGGTTATTTTGGAGGGCATACATATTTGTAAACTTAGCCATCGTTTGGAATAAATCATCAGTGAAATATTTACTAAAGTATTCTCCTGGGGAATCACTTTCGTAAATTTCATGTATGGCTTCAGAATAAGGCTCAAAATCAACAGCCGAAGTTTCGAATTGAGCATACTTCCATTTTATTGCTTTTTTTGGGGTAATATTATAATTTTGAATTTGGTCAATTATCTCAAACTCTATATTTGAAGCTACTTCATATTCGCCTAAATTAGACACCCTAGCAATTTCAGTAAATATTGGTGCTGGTTCTTCCTCTATAAAGTTTGCATCGTCCATTTCCTGCTCTTCTTCAACACGAGATTTTGTATTTTTTTTTATTTTGTCACGTCTTGTATCGTGAATAACTGGCAATTGTTCAAGATTCTCTGGAAAGTCCCATAATCGTCCCGCACTAGATCCTTCGACCGATTCTTCGATTAACGATTCGTCATTGCTTGCCATGAGAACTTCATAGGCCTCCTCACTTGTCAATATCTGACGGCTCTATTTTAATATTTCAAATAGAAATGGGTTTAAATTAATATGTTCAAACCATAATTACAATTTTATATAGTAGTTAGATACAGATTATCCAAATTATAAAAATGGTGATCTTAACTTTCCATAAAAATAAAAATTAAATATGGTTGTAAATATTCATAGCATTTGTACACAGAAATGTACATTTGCATTTATGTACATGGTAATGTACATTACCGTTGAGCAGAATTGTACAGTACACTGTACACGCTTTTCAAATAAAAAAATGAACAATTTTTGCATTAAATATTGAAGATTTTAAGCAAAATAAATTATATATAAACTTTGAAAACTACAAAACTCTCATAAAATTATACAAAATTGCATATCTTACCATTTAAAATCACTTTTAAAAACCACACGTTTGAGAGACAAAAAAAAGTACACCTACACCTTGACGTTTAAATTGCAACTGAATTTAATTATGTAGCTGTATTTAAACATAAACAATGCAAAACGAACAACAAAAGATTGAGAAATATAATAGGCGCGTTTCATTGTATAATAAAATTGTTCTATTTGGATAAAAATGCTATATAAGTCCATGTACAGTGGTATGTACAGTTTCAACGAAAGGGTTAATAGTATTATAACTACTTCTACTTTTCTTCTAAATTGGAAACATTCAAAAGTTATTCCTATTTCCAAAAAGCCACTTCAAAATGATTTGTCTGATTTCCACCCAATCAGTTTACTTCCAGCACTTTCAAAAGTTTTAAAAAATTTTTTTCAATCTTTTTGCAGATGTCTTAAAAATATACTTGAACTGAATAGCAAAAAAACTCAATGCATTTTATTTTCATCATCAAATTGATGTAAGAAATATGTTCCTAAAATTGTTGTGGAGTAAAATTGTAGTATTTCGAAGTAGGTTTTTTTAAAACGGTAAAGAATCTAGAGGCTATTTTTTATGAAACTTTATGTTGAAACTATCAAGTTCAAAGCATAAGTAAAAAACATAGTTTTTTTATTGAGAATGCCACTACGAAATATTTTAGTTACAATCTTCGTCTTCAACTAGTTAAAACCAACATTTTATTTAACTAAATTTTTTCAGTTATACTAGTTCATGTTTTATAAATCTTCTGTTTGCCCGACAAATTTTGGATGATCGCAAACATATATGATCGATATGGTCGATATGGAAGGTATTGAATGGTATTGGTATCTTATCAATCGGATGTAAGTCTCCTTCCTTTTGTCCTGATAGGGCCTTTGTATATTCCCACTCGATGCAAGCTGCATCTTTACTTGCGATGCGCGCATCTTTAATACCTTCTAAACTCCACATATCCCATATAGTCATGATTTAGTTAGGGTAATCTCCACTTGATCATTTTAGGAATTACTCATTTGTGCGTGCTGTGTCAGTCTTACGAACATAAATAAACTGGCCGGATGCATCAGTTCTTCCGCACCGTTTGTATTCTGACGCAACACCATCAAATTCTTCATTTGTACTCCTGGTCGATATTTCATGACAAAATCGTGATCTGCTAAATTTAGCCACCATATTGAAATTCTTGGTATTACATTTTTTTGTTGAACAAGTTTGTGATGACGCACAATCGGTTATCTTCTCGACGATGGCTAAGACTTCCAATTCGTATGACTGATACTTTTTTTCACATTGGGTGGTCTGTCAGTTTAAATAGGCAACAGGTCAACTTTTTTTCATAATAATTGACTTGCAACAAAATTACACCTAACCCTTTCCATCCAGCATCGGTAAACACTTCATGTTCTAAATTAGGATTTTATATTGCTAACGATTTGTGATTCCCTAATTTAGAATATAAACACGGTACCGCTTCCAAAGTTTTGCAACAATATTAACCTTTTTCATGAACTTTCGAAAGAATCCCGCCAATCTCATAAACTGTAGTCGAATCTGAGTTCTGTTCTTCGACTGTGGAAGATTTACATCGGTATCTGTTTTTGATCTTCCGAGTGTAATTTGCGATCTTGACACTTCACGTCCTAAAAATTTTACCTAGCGTTTGAAAAAATGGCTATTTTTCGGGTTAAGAAACCGACCATAGCACTTTATTACATCTAACAACCACTATTTTCCCATTAGTCTCATTAACTATTCAATTCATAATTTTCTGGAAAATATCTGGGAATTGGCCTACCCAAATAACATCATTAGAAACTTATAATGTCCATCGGCAATAACAAAAGCGCCTATGGAGTTTGAATCTGGAGTCTACTCATCCCTAACTGGTAATATCCTGATGATAAAACCAAAACGGTGAAATAATTTGCTCCGATTAAACGTTCCATAATCGCTAAAGGAGGATCGATCTTTCACAATTATAGCATTTGCTTGTCGATAATCTATTCACATGCTTTCCTTTCTTGTTTTTATTATTTTTAATTTTCTTTTAACATAACCATTTGACCATCTTTACTCATTCATATTCTCCACCGTACTGTCGCCTTTTTCAATCGTCCTCTTTGTTATTTATATTCCAGGGTCGTACTCTACAAAATATGATCCACCTTTTCTGGTGGATGATATCTGGTGGAAAGAAAGTTTCGAATCACAGTACTTTTTCATCACTTGATTGCGATCGGTGATGGCTATGAACACAACTATGACCCCCTGTTGGAGTGCTGAATCTCTGGGCCGAACCATCGTCCATGCTAGTACAGGCTGGTTGGAATTTCAATTTTGGAATTTAATGTGCCGATTGATATTCAAAAGCACACCTGTATTCGTTTGTCCTTGATTTGGCTAGTAATGGTAAAAAGGAGGACGTTAAGTTACAAGCAAAAGAGTTGGGAGTGCTTCGGCCGCAGAATAGATTGCATGGAATAAAAACTAAAAAAAAATCCCAGAAACCGCAGCTATTTTATTTCCATTTGCATACTTCTGGGCTAAAATCTTATTTAGTTTTCGTTACTGTGGCAATTTCAATAAATAACTTACTCTAATATAAATTTTTTTTCTTCTTCATAGTTTTCATATATCAGTAACATTTTAGCAAATCTAGAATTTGTACAGCCTACCTATTGGATTGGTTAGAAATATACATATCAACCAGAAAGTTTTGAATATACATATAAAAAAATTTACCCTATTGACTGTATTAGTGCGGCAAAAATTCATATGAAGAATTTTTTTTTAATTATGTTTCGAATGGTTTTAAATAACCCACAATACTATAACGTCATAAAAATTTGAGCATATTAAAATAATCGTAGTGAGAGCGTATTATTTTATATTATCTATATAAAAACAAAAGTTAAAATAAATGCAAAAAATTACAAGCTCACTCAGTTTTTTTTTATTTCATCTTTAGTTTGTTCTTTTGTTATTTTTTCTACACTGTATACACAATCATATCGCTCATACACGAGAAAAGTGACTCATCTCAAAATTTTCTAATTTCCTGTTTTTGCAATAAATGTCATTGAAAAGGTAAAAAGTTTTGTTTGCTAAATCGTCATATTTGAGCTAATGCCAGTTTCCGAGAGATGCCTGTGAAGTTTTATGTTAAATATTATGTAGCGCATTACTTAAACCTTATTTTCTATAAAACTAGATTTTTTGAATTGTATCCAAAACTTTCTATAGTATACAAGCCTGATTGTCACCAAAATTTTTTTATTTTCTTGTCCATTTATACTTGAAAGTATTGGTAATCGGTACACTATAAAATTTAAGTTAAAAACCAAACATTTTCTATGCTATTTTCGCACCAACACAATAAAGTATAGATGGACAAATGTGAGAGAGTATCTGCGTACTCGATGCAACAGTCAGGTTTGTAATACATCCGTGTTGGTTTTGGTTGTATCACTTTCTCATATACAGCGATATATAAACGTATCATAATCTCACAATTACATTCAAAAGGTTAAATTTTTCTTATTTGTTTTTTTGCGGCTTATGTATGAGTACATTGGGGGTCCTATAAAGGAATAAAGACGGCTTTGATTTCAATAAATAACTTATACTAATATAAATATAATTTTTGTTCTAATATAAATATAATTTGATCGATTGTCTCGATATCTTTATTTAAGACAACTTCATAATCGCCTAAATTAGCAAACTAATAAACTCTTCCAAATACTTTATTTGCATTTTCTTTTTAAATATATGTCAAAATCGTGTTTTAAATGACAATAAATTAGATTTTTGACGTTTATATGACGTATTGGTAAAGCCTTCTTTATTACAAGCCGCATACTAATCATCATCATCGCATACTAATGCTATCTAATCATATGACCATATGAGTGTATTGTAAGTAAAAAACGTGCCGAGTATTGTTAAATGTAAAAAGGCTGTGGTAATAGGACCGGCGTTAACCGGAACACTAGACAAGCGCTTGGCCTTAAAGTCTCATCAATCAATCAATCAATCAAGCCAAATATATGACTAAATCAGAAAAGTGGTTTTGACACTGGATTTTATTTCGATCGTCTCAATTCAGGTAAACTTTTTTCTGTTGGAACAGTTAACTTATTTGGAGCATAGCTGGGTTTATTCGAATTTATTTAAATAGAGTCTTATGCTCATTTCCTCGTCCAGTATGTGAGCAATACACTTGAAAAAGGACAATTTTTCAAAATTTATTTGAAAGTTCGCATCTTGTAACATGCATAACCCACACTCCTTCAACATTCAAATTGTTCGCTCGGCCTGTTCATTTTGGTTGTGTCGTCTATGGATGATTGTCTGCCTATATATCGCTTGCGTTGAATAATATTTTTAACTGTTGATTGCAGAATTCGGTTTCATTATAAAATCGGAATGTTTCGATTTGTTTGCCGGTTTGTTTCTCGGCGTACACTTTGTATTCACCAAATTAGCCTAAAACGCGGTGACATTAACGTCTACTTTCATCTTTTTGTTGTTATGTCAATCACAGCCGGTTTTCCTTCATTGCAAATTATGTTTGGGTTCATGGTCAGATGTTGCGTTGCACCGGAATCCGAATACTTATAATCATGATTATAATTTCCGGTCAAAAATATGGTGCTGAATAATAAAAACCTTCCATTATTGTCCTTTTTCTTTATAAGGAAACTAAAAGATTTATGGTCTCTTTTGTTGCGAGAGTAACAGTAAATGCTTTACATCTTGTACCGTCAGTCCTACCAGATTCTGGCATATGCAAAGATTATTTCTGTGTAATTGGACTGTTTGGCAATGGTATCAAAGACCTACCGGATTCTTTTGTATGATTCTTGGGTTCCGTTAGTCTCAAAATCAATAATTCTAAATAAAACAAAATATATGATCACTGGTTATGGAGAGCAAGACCCATTGGATTTTAGTAGTGGTGACCACACATTTAAAGGAGTGACAAGTTTCCAATATCTCGGGTCCTTGCCACTCATAATAAAATTCTTTAAATATCGTAATATCGAGCAAATGGTTTACAGGCAAGTTGTTTTTCTTAATTACGACGATATCATCTACATAAACCAAAGTTGATAAAGATTTTTAATGAATATCCGATATACGAATGTTTTCAAAATTACTAATTAATCTGTTGTATGAATTTTCACCTAGATATAAGTGACATCTTCAGGTGGGCGATGCGCATTACGAGATTTTAGGTTATGACATGACCCAGTAAAAAGTGAAAAAGGCAGAAATTTAGAATGTCTTCGATCTGGGCTAATAGTGTGTTCATTTCTTCAAATATCATGATGCATTTACCGATATATCTTCTGTAAGGTGAAGCTTAGTTGATTTTATTTTTGGTTTTAAAATGTGTCCAAAATGAGACTAGCTGAGAGAAATGAAATGCTACGATATGCAGCTTCTAGAAAATAAATAGGAAACGTTATTCGATTGAAAAATTATTATTCGGTAGCCGACGAGCACGTTACATTCTCGTGTCGGTATTGTTTCTGTTGTTACAAAATATATGTAGGTTGAAATGTTTTGGCTCGACAAAAGTATTCCTACCTCTATATGGTGATTGTTCAACATAATCAACACTAGTTTGAGGCCCGTCCAAATGTTTATGCTTTTAATATTAAATTGGGCTTTCCAAATGTTGACTTTGTTCTGGTTGGGAATATTAACAGTACAGCAGCTCATAATTCCAACCAAAAAAGTTTTTGTTGCAGTTGTTATAACCTTGGCCCGCGATGAAACCATTTTTACAAACGTCTTTCTATTGGATTAAGTAACTTTATAATACACAACTTGGAAGCTAAATATATGTATAATCTGTGTCAACAAGCTTTGGATCAATCTCTCACGCGAATTTTTTTTAAAAAAGGAAGTGGATCTTAATCTTATTTATCAGCACAACCCATTAGCAACCAGCCTCTTGAATCAGTAGTTGGAATTGCCTAATGCTTGAGTTTTTTTTTTGCAAAAGTGCTCCTCCGACAGACTCTATATACATGTTATAGTTTTGTGTGGACATTATATTATTATATTATTATATTATTATATTATTATATTATTATATTATTATATTATTATATTATTATATTATTATATTATTATATTATTATATTATTATATTATTATATTATTATATTATTATATTATTATATTATTATATTATTATATTATTATATTATTATATTATTATATTATTATATTATTATATTATTATATTATTATATTATTATATTATTATATTATTATATTATTATATTATTATATTATTATATTATTATATTATTATATTATTATATTATTATATTATTATATTATTATATTATTATATTATTATATTATTATATTATTATATTATTATATTATTATATTATTATATTATTATATTATTATATTATTATATTATTATATTATTATATTATTATATTATTATATTATTATATTATTATATTATTATATTATTATATTATTATATTATTATATTATTATATTATTATATTATTATATTATTATATTATTATATTATTATATTATTATATTATTATATTATTATATTATTATATTATTATATTATTATATTATTATATTATTATATTATTATATTATTATATTATTATATTATTATATTATTATATTATTATATTATTATATTATTATATTATTATATTATTATATTATTATATTATTATATTATTATATTATTATATTATTATATTATTATATTATTATATTATTATATTATTATATTATTATATTATTATATTATTATATTATTATATTATTATATTATTATATTATTATATTATTATATTATTATATTATTATATTATTATATTATTATATTATTATATTATTATATTATTATATTATTATATTATTATATTATTATATTATTATATTATTATATTATTATATTATTATATTATTATATTATTATATTATTATATTATTATATTATTATATTATTATATTATTATATTATTATATTATTATATTATTATATTATTATATTATTATATTATTATATTATTATATTATTATATTATTATATTATTATATTATTATATTATTATATTATTATATTATTATATTATTATATTATTATATTATTATATTATTATATTATTATATTATTATATTATTATATTATTATATTATTATATTATTATATTATTATATTATTATATTATTATATTATTATATTATTATATTATTATATTATTATATTATTATATTATTATATTATTATATTATTATATTATTATATTATTATATTATTATATTATTATATTATTATATTATTATATTATTATATTATTATATTATTATATTATTATATTATTATATTATTATATTATTATATTATTATATTATTATATTATTATATTATTATATTATTATATTATTATATTATTATATTATTATATTATTATATTATTATATTATTATATTATTATATTATTATATTATTATATTATTATATTATTATATTATTATATTATTATATTATTATATTATTATATTATTATATTATTATATTATTATATTATTATATTATTATATTATTATATTATTATATTATTATATTATTATATTATTATATTATTATATTATTATATTATTATATTATTATATTATTATATTATTATATTATTATATTATTATATTATTATATTATTATATTATTATATTATTATATTATTATATTATTATATTATTATATTATTATATTATTATATTATTATATTATTATATTATTATATTATTATATTATTATATTATTATATTATTATATTATTATATTATTATATTATTATATTATTATATTATTATATTATTATATTATTATATTATTATATTATTATATTATTATATTATTATATTATTATATTATTATATTATTATATTATTATATTATTATATTATTATATTATTATATTATTATATTATTATATTATTATATTATTATATTATTATATTATTATATTATTATATTATTATATTATTATATTATTATATTATTATATTATTATATTATTATATTATTATATTATTATATTATTATATTATTATATTATTATATTATTATATTATTATATTATTATATTATTATATTATTATATTATTATATTATTATATTATTATATTATTATATTATTATATTATTATATTATTATATTATTATATTATTATATTATTATATTATTATATTATTATATTATTATATTATTATATTATATATTATTATATTATTATATTATTATATTATTATATTATTATATTATTATATTATTATATTATTATATTATTATATTATTATATTATTATATTATTATATTATTATATTATTATATTATTATATTATTATATTATTATATTATTATATTATTATATTTATTATATTATTATATTATAATTATTATATTATTATATTATTATATTATTATATTATTATATTATTATATTATTATATTATTATATTATTATATTATTATATTATTATATTATTATATTATTATATTATTATATTATTATATTATTATATTATTATATTATTATATTATTATATTATTATATTATTATATTATTATATTATTATATTATTATATTATTATATTATTATATTATTATATTATTATATTATTATATTATTATATTATTATATTATTATATTATTATATTATTATATTATTATATTATTATATTATTATATTATTATATTATTATATTATTATATTATTATATTATTATATTATTATATTATTATATTATTATATTATTATATTATTATATTATTATATTATTATATTATTATATTATTATATTATTATATTATTATATTATTATATTATTATATTATTATATTATTATATTATTATATTATTATATTATTATATTATTATATTATTATATTATTATATTATTATATTATTATATTATTATATTATTATATTATTATATTATTATATTATTATATTATTATATTATTATATTATTATATTATTATATTATTATATTATTATATTATTATATTATTATATTATATATTATTATATTATTATATTATTATATTATTATATTATTATATTATTATATTATTATATTATTATATTATTATATTATTATATTATTATATTATTATATTATTATATTATTATATTATTATATTATTATATTATTATATTATTATATTATTATATTATTATATTATTATATTATTATATTATTATATTATTATATTATTATATTATTATATTATTATATTATTATATTATTATATTATTATATTATTATATTATTATATTATTATATTATTATATTATTATATTATTATATTATTATATTATTATATTATTATATTATTATATTATTATATTATTATATTATTATATTATTATATTATTATATTATTATATTATTATATTATTATATTATTATATTATTATATTATTATATTATTATATTATTATATTATTATATTATTATATTATTATATTATTATATTATTATATTATTATATTATTATATTATTATATTATTATATTATTATATTATTATATTATTATATTATTATATTATTATATTATTATATTATTATATTATTATATTATTATATTATTATATTATTATATTATTATATTATTATATATTATTATATTATTATATTATTATATTATTATATTATTATATTATTATATTATTATATTATTATATTATTATATTATTATATTATTATATTATTATATTATTATATTATTATATTATTATATTATTATATTATTATATTATTATATTATTATATTATTATATTATTATATTATTATATTATTATATTATTATATTATTATATTATTATATTATTATATTATTATATTATTATATTATTATATTATTATATTATTATATTATTATATTATTATATTATTATATTATTATTATTATATTATTATATTATTATATTATTATATTATTATATTATTATATTATTATATTATTATATTATTATATTATTATATTATTATATTATATTATTATATTATTATATTATTATATTATTATATTATTATATTATTATATTATTATATTATTATATTATTATATTATTATATTATTATATTATTATATTATTATATTATTATATTATTATTATTATATTATTATATTATTATATTATTATATTATTATATTATTATATTATTATATTATTATATTATTATATTATTATATTATTATATTATTATATTATTATATTATTATATTATTATATTATTATATTATTATATTATTATATTATTATATTATTATATTATTATATTATTATATTATTATATTATTATATTATTATATTATTATATTATTATATTATTATATTATTATATTATTATATTATTATATTATTATATTATTATATTATTATATTATTATATTATTATATTATTATATTATTATATTATTATATTATTATATTATTATATTATTATATATTATTATATTATTATATTATTATATTATTATATTATTATATTATTATATTATTATATTATTATATTATTATATTATTATATTATTATATTATTATATTATTATATTATTATATTATTATATTATTATATTATTATATTATTATATTATTATATTATTATATTATTATATTATTATATTATTATATTATTATATTATTATATTATTATATTATTATATATTATTATATTATATATTATTATATTATTATATTATTATATTATTATATATTATATTATTATATTATTATATTATTATATTATTATATTATTATATTATTATATTATTATATTATTATATTATTATATTATTATATTATTATATTATTATATTATTATATTATTATATTATTATATTATTATATTATTATATTATTATATTATTATATAATTATATTAATATAATAT